>DWNJ01000483.1:0-15262 GCA_018250275.1 Udranomia eurus | reverse complement strand
GTTTTCTCTTAGATATCCTCTATATACAGACAGCAATCACTTACAGATTTATTACATGTATAGATATTAAATGCACTTACCCATATTCTTTTATTGCCGTTACTACAATTATTTTTGTCCTCGAAACCTCCTTATCTTCTTTAAGCCTTCTTCTTTCCCTGAAATAAAATATCCAACTCACTGTGGTGTGTCATTCGTTTGTTTTCTCAAAGACAAAGCCGCTTTCTTCGTCTAAACCTTAAACGATAAATCTATTGGTGTCCGATGCAGCTTACGCGGCATCCCGCGGCTATCCGAGAGAGAATACATATTATTGAATTGTAATAGTAAATAAAACGAGTATATATTATATCATTAGCAACAGAAATAGCATTCAATGCCCGCGAGTGCAATAACATGACAGCTTTAACTCTCGGAGTCATATTAAGATGTGAGTTTTAAAAATAATGATCTTAATTTTTTGCATATAAGTCTATGAGTATATGAGTCTTCAGTTATTCGACGCGTAGCGTTCATTAATCTATATGTATTGTATGTATCTTGAATGTATCTTTTATTTGTTTGTTTTTTCTTAAACATCGTCTGTGATGACTGGTTTTAGTTCCCTCGTAGATCGTTTACGATAACCGGACTATGTGGACAAAACATACAATGAAGCAGAATTAAGATGGCCGTGGTGCTGGGTATGGTAAAGTATAAATTAATTATTTCTAAAAACAAATAGGAAAAAACATCGTATGAAAATATAGCAACAACGTTGGTAGCACGGAAATAGGTTAAAGCACGACTTGAAATAAAAGTAGAATCTTCACGCGCCCTCGGGCAATCTTGATGTATGGACGGCTTAATGTAATACTTTTTAAGCGCCTTATTTAGAGAGGTGATAGGACATCTTTTTATCTACCTTTTAGGGTAGAAACTGTCGCTAGTAGTAATAGTTCCTCAATACTACGCGTCTCACTTGTAGACAATATACATATATTTTTCTTCAACTTTTCTGTATTTATTTGTATCTTTCACAAACATTGCAAATATATGTATATACAAGGAGCAAGTAGAAAAAAAAACATTCCATTTTGTTTGCAGCAACCGCGTTCAAAGACATTTAACGATTCCTTAAAGTGTTATTTTGTGACACTAAATAATCATTAAACACCACTGTTTGCGGTCGTTGACTGTATATGGCAACAAGTATAGATACAACTGGTAAAGTTAAATCTTTGTAAACCTCTATCGTTGGTACTAAATCCTAGCCAGCGCAGTGCTAGCGGCGCGTAACGTCACAACACGTGACGTTACAGCGCGTGACGTTGCGGCGCTCGCAAATCGCGCTCAATGTAGCGTTACGGCGCGCTTCTAACGTATTTTGACGGTTCACCAGTAGATAGCGTCGGCTAATATGAACTGATTAACTATCTTCCATATTATTTCATCATTCACCTAAAGTAAGGGTACGTGTTGATCCTATGAAGCGTTCTCTGTATCGGAGGGTATGTTAAGCTGGCAGCATTGGTTCCTAAAACATGTATTTTAACAGAAACACTACATGTATTTTAATAAAATTATATTCAATGTGAAACATTCTTAGCTCGAATAATAAAATGTAACCCAAGTAAGTCTTTGAGATGCGACTAATTAATTAATCGAGAAATATATATTATAACTAGCTGATCAGGCGCACTTGGTAACGCCTCAGAATGTTTTCCCTGTTCTCGTCCCCGTCCCCTGTCCCTGTCCCTAGTAGTTTCGACTTAACAGTTTACACATCGAAGCACAGCGACATTCACATCATTAATCGAAATAAAATATAGCATATACGTTGAACAAAGTTCATCTGTGCGAAATTTCGTCGTCGTAGCCCGGTTTTTATCAAAGTATTTATTTTTTAAACAAATCTATTGTTATCAATTTTATTGTGTGTATCAGTGTATTATTTAAATAACGTAACATACCACCGCGATATCATAATAAATATCTTGGTACAATTTGAAAACACAAGACCCTGTTACTAAAATATCCAGCGGATGAATTAAGACAACCCTCTTTCAAGTCCGATTAAGACAGCATACTGCATTAATTTCTCTCTAAGACCAGCGTTAATTATACCAATTTGTAGAGAATAACACTTGCACAGAGCCTGTACAGACTCTAAAAGTTTAAAGCACCAGGAGAGTATGAGGCAGAGAAGATAAATCGAGCGAACTTGCCTAATAATTACAAGCTAGGGTGTCCATTCACTTGTACTTTCATTATTCTTAGTGTGTGTTTCCATTCTCTCTCAGTTTGTTGCGCGCGTAGCCCGCATAGGCTAGTGTAGATCGCATGCGATGCCGCGACGGGTGCGGCCAGTACCTGGATGGGGCTGTCCGGTTGTTATCGACAGATAGCAGTCGTTAAACCATCCGACATACCCACTGGTTGACCAGTTCTTCCGCCAACAGGCTGATGCCCTGATACTGGGATGAGCAGTGTGGCGGAGTATGCTCCAGACCCCCCAGTTGTGGCATGAGGCCCTTGCCCAACTGTGGTCATAAGAGGGTTGCGGCAAATCGAAGCTGTATTTTAAAGAATTCATTTAAAATGGTTTCTTGGTTTCGAGTTGAGTTAAAAGCATATTTAGATTCTATTGTAATTATATACAAAAAAATGTTGACAAATCAAATTATTTAAAAAATCATAAAATCTACACTCAAAGACGTAGTATAAACCAATTTAGTACAGATGCACTTAAATTCTCTTTCTTAAACATAATTATTATACCGAAAATGAAATTAAAATTAATTGCGGGTCGTGTGATCGTGTCGTATTGTTCAATGGAGTCGCGCGACGACACCTCTCGTAGCACGTGTTGCTAACGACTCGAACTGTTTGATTTAAAGTCGCAACAATTGTGTTTACAACCTCCCCTCTTTCCCCTACCAAGTTAGCGCCATGATACAAGTTTGCAAGTGATTCTCTAATGGCTCCTACTGATTCACAGTTAGGGAAGACGATAATAAACAGATGCAAAGATAAAGATTGATAGCGCTGAAGCTAAAAAGGTTTTATATTCAAATTTAAGTCGGTACATTCAAATCGCTTGCTGACAACACTACCGTAAACGAAGATCTATTGAATTTGCGACTTTTACAAATATTAAAATATCGTTAAAGTTTAGTGTTGGCAACACACTATGTCCTAAATTGAACAATTAAAGTCGGACGCCAAAGGGGTGTGAACGTTTGAGGTTTTATTTTGGATATGAAGAATCAATCAATTAATTTCATTCGATAGCGGCCGTATACAAATGTTTATACTATATAAACGAAATGGATTTCTGTAAATCTGGAATGTTTATATAGTTATGACATATAAATAAATAGTTTACATTAGTGATCCTTACTTGTCCAGTGCAATATATTTAATTAAAAAAACATTCTGAGGTTATTGTATCGGTGGTGGATTAATCCGATACGATACGGTATTTTTGTGCGAGTAAATGTAACCTACATCTATATCAATCGGACTTCCAATGGAATGGAAAACCGAAAAAGATCGCAAGAAGCCTTAATGAATAGCATTAGCGCGCAATATTTATAAGGAAACCTTTCGTTCCTCGCCAGTGAGCGGTAATAAACTGGTGTTTAACAAACAACGGGCACGAAAGGAAGTAATACTTCGTGAAATATTCCAATGAAATATGTATTAAATCCTCGGCCAGCGAGATTAAGCTGGAGGATAGGATATTAGCGATTCTGGGGGTCCAGTGATAGCGAATGATCGCTCGAGATGAAAAAAGGAAATATAATTCAACCCGCTTTGAATCACTGACTCTGTAAAGATGTTTATTTGTGGACTTAATATGTAATTTATCACGTGTGATTATAGCACTTCAAATTCGGCATTTTATTATTGGTAATATCCTTTTATAGTATTGGTACTATAAAAGGATAGCGGCAAACAATAACCCTACCTTTTTACATTTATGGAGAACCTGGATTGAATAAATGTTTTCACTAAATACCATCAAATAATATCAACTACGATTACTTATAACTATTTTTGAACTAAAATGATTTCATTGGAAGAAGGATTTATCTACTATATGTTTTATAATTTGCAAGTTCAACAACTGACAGCAGGCCTATATACTCGATTAGGTAATACACAACTACACACATAGCACACCCACACCTTCATAACGGTGCAACAAGGTCACAACTAATTTGTAATTTTACAGGAGAGCACTTTAAATATTTTTTAAAAATTATTTCCGTATTACCAAAATGTTATCTTGACTATTTATATATATTAACTTTTTGCAGGTGCAAAAAGTTAATATTTTTTTACAACTGTGACTAAGTAAACGAGCAAGCAGTCCACTTGTTGGTTAATGCTCACTACCGCCCATAGACACCTGGTCGACTAAAGATAGGATCGACTTTAGGGCGTCTACAAATGCGTTGCTACCCCTGAGGACTAAGTTGGAACGCCTCGGTTAAGTTTCTCTTCTCATCTCTCTATATCATCATGACTATAAATGTTGTTATTTATTTTATAACAAAAGTTCGCTTGTCCTGGACAGACAGATTTATTGGAGGTGTGCGGGAAGCAAAGAATTTAATCTGCAATGAAAGAAGTCGGAGGTTCTTTGTGCGTGTCACCTACCGCCCGACCTCGGAACGTAGTGTGATCTTCGACATTCACTTACGAAAATATTGCTAACTGATACGGTATTTGTGTCTGAAAGTAGGAACAATAAATAATTGGCCGAGTGTGTATATCAGAGCACGAAAAACATACACAATCTGAAACTGAAATTGTGAACTGACTGTGAAATTGCCTTTAATTATACCTGTCCACGAAAAAAGGTTCAGTCCAT
Source organism: Udranomia eurus (assembly GCA_018250275.1). Classification (NCBI taxonomy): domain Eukaryota; kingdom Metazoa; phylum Arthropoda; class Insecta; order Lepidoptera; family Hesperiidae; genus Udranomia; species Udranomia eurus. Next base: position 10,401 of record DWNJ01000483.1, on the reverse strand, counting down.
CTCTATACTACATACTTTATTCAGTTTTAAAATAGAAGTAAATTACACCTTTTTGAACACATATGTATATATAAATACATGTTGATGTAGATACATTTATAATTTCTATTAGAGTGAAGGCATCTTGAGATTGGTATATAGTTCAAGAACGTAGGTAGGTATTGCTAAAGTTGGACCTATTCTCTATTTTATTTTGACAGTTTTTGTCTATTTGATTTGTATCAGTGTGTATATATGGCTAAATACCAATTTAGATTTTTAATATAATCGATTTGTTAGATTTAGAGCATCCTAAATATTATTTTATTTCAACATTAGTTCCTGGAAAACCAATTTCCCTCAATTATTTATCATTTTTAGTGCTATTAGTGACTGCGCCGCTGCAGAGAAGCATTAAGTTTGATACATTTCCTCTTAACCGCGGCACAAAATAGACATTTTTGAAATAATCCCCCTTATGCAACTAAAGACTTATAGAAGTATGTACGTAGAAATCCATAAAAATGCAACAAAAATATAACTTGGTATTGAAGAATTGGAATATTTAAATGCTTGATTGTGGGTCCTTGTCATATGATTACAGTCACAAAATTCTCTATGGCCAATTTCAAATGAAGCAAGACATCTGGAGAAAGGTCAGAATGCATCGTCAGTGATTGAACGCTTTCAAAAGGCTTCGCCGCGTCACGTACATGGTTGATCCTAAACGCAACATCGTAAAAATTAGTAAAGATAAGACTGGTGTGCTGAAATATAACTACCGCATCCACATAATTTTCTTCGTGGATCTCGGCATTTTCTCCTTACAATTCAATATCATCCCTTTGTTGCCGGTTTTCGCTTTAATAAATGCGTTGGATCCCCAATTTTCCTCAAATAATGTTGTCACCTCCGCCGCTTGCGACTAAACCACCTCAGGGTATTTAGGTTTATTGTCATCTGAAATAAATCGTTTTTTCTATATCCTTTCCTTCACAGCGGGTATGTCAGCCACAAGATTATAATGTCAGGTGAAGTCGTAAATAGCGAAGGTTTTTAGAAACTCTTTAAAATTATGATATAAGAGACATACATAATCGAGGAGTTCCAACCAGTCCTGAGGGGTAGTAATGCATTTGTGGTCGACCTAAGAAAGAACTTCGATTCTATTTTGGGTTGATTACAGATGTCCACGGGCGCCAGTGACCACTTACCGTCAGATGGACGGCACGCTCGTTTGCTACCTCCCTCCCAGTTATAAAAAAAAGTAGAAACGAATTTTACATACGAGTATATTGAAAAAGTAGAAATCAATTACATACATACGCATCTCCTTCATGTACAAACTCAATCAATTAGGATTATTGTCTTTGAGGTTATAGGTCAAGATATCGGATTACATAAAAAACATATACCTACACTACAAATTTATTAATTTATATACAAATAATGCATGTTAGATAAGATAAATCCTCTGTAAACTCGCAATGGCTCATACAAAAATTGTCCTGGCATATTACTTTAAATTATTTATTTATTATTTCATGCCATATGTATGCATCAACATATAACAATTATATTTCTAAAGCTTCTTCAAAAAGAAAAAAAATAATATGTTTTACATTTATAAAATATGCTCACTACAGTGAGCAATAAATATTTGTGTTATAACACAAATACTTATTAGTACTTATTAACTTTGACGTATGACGCATTTAGTTCATTTTAAATCTTGAACACTGTACTATACATGAAATCTACACCTGCATACTTTAGTCCTACGGGACTACGTATTCTGCATAGTATCTGCAAAACGATTGAAACATAGTTTTTTACGTAGAAACTAGAACTTAGATTTAGGTATAAATCATAGAATTAATAATTAATATAAGCATACAATACTACAACACTAATTAATAATATTATATATTAATAAAATCAATTACCAGAGTACTGTACTTGTATGTGATCAGAAACTCACTCCCATCACATATGACGCTCAGACATTAAACTATAGCAGCCCGCCGCCGTTTTCGATAATGTTAACAACTTAACGCTGCTTGTATGTTGTTTTCCGTGTAACAACGTTTGTAAACAAAACCGATTTTTGCCAATTAAGCTTTGATTTTTTGCCAGGGGGCTGATAGGAGCTCAATGTTTACGGGACTTACTTTAAGTATTATTATTATTATCGGTTTAGATAGAACTGCGCTATAGAGTTTTAATCATCATTTCAAAGAAATAGTAATCAATATTTTAATGAATCGAATATTTTTAAAAAATCAGCTTCAATAACCATTTACGATTTTACAGAGAATCACCCATAAAAGCACAAGCAACAATGGGATTTTTGGTTGTAAGCTGTTTATTACAAAATAAACAGCTTAAAACCAAAAAACCCATTTGAAATATTGTAAATAATTTTATAACTTTTTACAAAAGGATTCAAAAAGATAAAATTTTATTAAATGTTGCAAGTTTTACGGTTATAAAAAATAACGCCTGAACAGGCCCCTCAAGCAGTTAACACAAAGTTTCCATAGTTAAGGAAACAAGCAGCCCTAAGAAACGTAATTAAAAACAATAGAGCCCCCACGGACCAATCGGTGCCGTAAAATATTATTTTCTAACGGCGCGTATTGTTTGATTTTGATGAATTTGTAGGCAATGGAATTTTAAAGGGAATCAGAATTTAACAATACTTTGGACAAGTGTGGAATATTTTATTATTTGACGATTCTTTAAATTAATTTAACGAGAATTTCATGACTATTTATATAGATATACGAGTAAATTAGTAGCATCGGGTTATTGACTTTTCTCACAGGTGGTTTTCTATGAAATTATAATACGTTATTGTACCTATCTTGGTTTCGATGTAACTCTTAAGTCTCTGTACTGTCCCCTCGTATTTATTGGCCCTTATGCAAAAATATATAATAATATGTATAAAAACCAAACGTAGATGTACATACAAAAAATTGGGCTTTACTTGCTAAAGATCGGAGTGCTTGGCGCGAAAGAGGGAAGCCTTTTGCCCACCATTAGTATACAGGATAGGCAGGAAACCAAACATACACACTTGATGAATTTTTAAACTTTAATATTGTCGTAATTTTTCAACAGGCATCCCAAAGCGATCTAATACAATTAACTACTGTATAAAACGCTCGCTCCGAATATTAAAATTACCCTTTTCTTAGATTCATTTAATGAAGCAATATTTGAATCCGAATCCCTTCCTCGGGTGCTGCGAATGAACCGCGTTTTACGGCTATCATTAAAATTCGCCGAACTCTGAAATCTCCGATTCGTCTGTGATTGTTTCAGCTTCGCTCGCTGGCTACAAATATTCTGCTTCGGCTGTATTGTTTCTGGTTTGTTTTTGGTATTGTTTTGTTTTTAAATCGAATTTCTGATCTAGTGTGTTTCAAATATTTTAATTCTGACACTTAATTGTATTAAATTTTAATTTCGAAAACTTCGTACGTCAAAAAGAGCTTTCGCCACTTCGCAACATAAGATTCTCTACGTTAGATGCAATATATGGAGGATTAACTTTAAGATCTGCCTTCTATACGCAGACACGTCTTGGTTATAAGCACAAAGATTGGTGACGTTGTCAACAGTCGCCAAGTGAGTTACTGGCGTACATTTCAATACAAATTTTTAGGATACGGTAGCCGGCAACGTCGCCATGGCGTCACGATTAGATGTGGGTTTTAAAGTCATTACTCAAGTATTGATTTAAAGCTTTATCGTCAACAAGCGGTGATACCTCCCTAGTTGAAATAAACAAGCTTAAACATTAATGTAGCGTGTAAATAGCGTGTACACTGGGGAGTCGTTTAGTCATGATTGTCTGACATTAATCCGTATCGGATATTAATTCGCGATACGCGCCAGGTGAGATATTACGTCATTACCCTGTACGGTCGCGGCAGACAGATAATGTTGACCTGGCTCCTTAATGTAAACATCTGAATTGTGGAACCAACGGTAACTCGGAAAGTATTAGATGTACATTTTGAAAATCTTGTATCACTTAGTACTCATTTGGTAGGATATGTATTGTACACAGTGGCGTAGCTACCAACAGGCAGTGCCCTGTGCCCTGTTTCCCCTAAGCTCAGGGGGGCCCCGGGGCTTCTTGTTTAGATGGGGCCCTTGTTTATGTTTTGCCCCATGACCTCTGGTTACCTACGCCATTGGTTGTACAAAAAAAATAGGGATCCGAAATTGCTGAGAATACCAGTATACTATATTATTAACCAGGATTTTTTATATAAGTAACCAGATATTTATTATTCCACCTAAAGTATTATATAGCAGTTGTTAAGTTCGAATTTGTAGCACAGAAATCAAATCGTAATACTGACTAATCAAATGCATTTAATTTGGCTTTTTAATCCAGACGTCCCGCACATGAATAATTACATGTATGTTTTGAAGGTTGTACAACCTTTTACGGTTCGGCTCCGGAAGCACTACCGCCACACCTATTTCTGCCTTATAACAGCAGTATTTCTGCTGCTGTGTTCTGGTTTGAAGGGTGTGGAGACATACTTAACTGAGGCGTGCCGACTTATTCCTCAGGGTTAGCAACGCATTTGTGGTGGACCTAAGAGAGAACTTCCAATTTGTCTTGGGTTGATTACAGATGTCCACGGGCGGCAGCGACCACTCGCCATCAGCTGTACTGCATGCCCGTTTGCAACCTCTCAGTAATAAAAATAAGAAAAATAATGTACCTATCTCATATCCCAATTAAATCCAAAATCATGTGTTCCAAGATTTTGTCTATATTCGGGATCTGGTAAAACGACTTGTTAAGACTCGTAGAACATAACGTTTCGACCCTAAAAACCTTGTGGATACGTGTAAACTATATATGTTTTCGATTATTGATTAGTATTGCAAACGTTACATTGTCTTAAAACTTTTGTTTAACAATACGATTTTGACTTTGCTTAAAACGAATATTTAATTTTTACCAACACAGCAGAGCTTAAGTCAAGACGCCAACAGATGGCGTTATGTATGCACTTAACGCATTTAACTTGCACGACTACGATATTTCTTAAGAACGCGTTTCTGTGTGGGTATTGATATAGGGTAGACTACCGACTAATAACATCCGCAAAATACGGTATTTTATGATAAATACTATAGAAAAACAAAACTCAAACCTACAAAATTAAAATAATGTCATATTAATACCAATTCATTGTATTCGTATCTTTTAACCCAGTTGTTAGATTAACATAAATATCGTTAACGCGTCCAACGTGTAAATCGTGTCCAACCATGTGCGTGTCCAATTAAAGTTGGCCTGTGATCAACTCTACATTGGATAGACTTAGTTGAAGTCGATCCAAATGCGTTGCTACCTTCCAAAAGTGGGTCGCCTTTTATATATAGTTTCATCACTTTCAATTAAATTACAAACTCCATCCCAAATGTTCAAGCGAGCGTTAAGACGATTCGCCTCAAAAATGTTTCTAGCGAAGAGAAAGTTCTCAGAGTCGTACCATTAAATATAGAGATTATCTAAGCTATTGGTCTTCTATGTCTTTACATTATTTACGATCATTTTGATACACATACTTTTGTTAAGCGGGCAACGAAATAATGCCAGGTTCAGGATTTGTTAATAATTAATTGGTGTAAAGGTCCAAAAAAATTACGAAGATCTTGCATTGCGCGCTGTTCTGGGCGGTTTCATCGTGTGGGAATTTACTCAATAAATTTCATTGTTTACAAAATCAAGTGAATTTATGAACACTATTATATGGGGCATAGGAACAGCCTAGAGGAGTGGTCTTAAAGTATAATTAAATAAACATAATTTAAAACAATATTAATTTATTTGATTAAGTGCATTTATTATACTAGCTGACCCGGCGCACTCCGTACCGCCTTAGAATCATTTCCCTGCCCTTGTCCGTGTCCCTGTTCCGATCGCCGCCCCCTTCCCCGTCACCGTGCTATTAAAATTTTTATAGAACGAAAAATATACATTTTAATTGACACAACTTTTTTATTTATGATCTGATTTTTATGAAAAAAACAGGATGTAATGTCAACTACTTTACAATTCGTGATCTCTCATGTTTCTCATCGTGTATTTTTAGTTTTGCGATTATTCTTTATGTAAGTATCATATTTATCAAGATTTTCAATTAGCTTAACATCTTTTGTAACAATGAAGGCTGATGTTAAAGCGTATGTAACATGCGCGAGCGCTGACGCGGCAAATTTGATCGCGCGGTTTGGCTTACGAGAGCGATTAGTTACGACTATACAGCGTGTTCGCTTGCCAATAATGTTTCTTTATGGAAAGCATATTTTAATTTATATATTTTCACACTCTATGTTTTCTTATTCACTCTATGCACAATTTTAATACAATTTGTGTATAAATGTGTTTAATGTCTCTCTGTGCAGCAGCGGGACATAAAACTGATTGCGTCCGCGGTGGCATATGTCAAGTAGGCCGATATTTGAGTGCCCTCAGAAGCATAGTCTGGGTTGCAAATGATTCGGGTAACTGTAGTTGTGAGACTTAAAGAATAGCGCTACGGTATCTTCTGGCTTTCGTAAGATGTTACTAAAAATCGCGAGGTTAAAAAAACCCCATTTTAATCGCCTCTTTGGGACGCGTCGTGGAGTTGGGGCGGTAAGAGTTTGTGAGTGTCTACCAATAAGGTTGGGTCGAGCTATAGTGTCTCCACAAGAGACGTGCCTTGGACGATTCGTCGGAGTTCATTACAAAGTACCGGAAGTCCACCGAGGGTTTTTCAGTGAGATTTTCTCACATAACCGGGTACCCCTGGTTCCAAATTATTTCTACAAAGGTTACTTTGTTAGGTTTTGTATAAGAAGAATCAATAACTTCAAGCCAGTTTTTAGTCACACTATTTATAATTACTTTTATTTAGAAATAATCTGAGTTTACCATCCACATATGCATGTGTGGAATAATTCGCCGTATTTCCATACGAGCGCACTCTGTATAAGCCACAGTGGCGGGCTATGATTCGGGGGCAAAGAAGCGTGAAATTGGTTTATTCGCTCGATCCGATGAATAATTAATATTGTAACGTGCGTCTAGCCGTACGCGGGTCTAGATTAAAGCGGATCGCATCTGCATTTATAAACCACGTGGGAAACGCGACAGACGATCAATCTTTTTAAAGCGACGGTTTTGAGTACTTTCGACGGCAGGTTGAGTGCGTTTTCTGAAATGATAAGTTTATCAAACATTGAAGATGAATATGATAGAGTGTGTCAGCTTGTCGTCTTAACTTTTTTATTTTGCGTGTCAAATATTTTGCGAGAGATTTTTTTTGTGTCAACGTTTTCAAGCACGGTCCAGGGTTCTCACGACAAAAGTCAATGAATTTGTTTGCAGTTTAAAGTAACTTTAATTTATTTATATATGAAGAATAATTTCTAAAATACCTTAATTAGGGATACTATCCAAATTTACAATTAATGAACAAAGACTATGGTCATTTATTCTTATATGCTTTTAAAGTTAGGATACCTAAATGACGATATAGAAAAACCTACATAAAATCCAGCGATACGGCTCCATTACAGCGGCCATGGGATCATTTAGTCACGATCGCGTGACATTAATCCGTATCGGAGATTAACTCTTGATACGCGCCAGGTGAGATATTACGTCATTAACCTGTACGATCGCACATTTGTTAGTCTACATGGAAAAATTGTATGAAGCAGAACGTCTTTAAGTGCTGTACTCTTAACATATAAACTACCGACACTATATCAAGCCTTTTTTGTTAACCTCTCCAGCTAAGCTCAAAAGCGTGTTTTAGTTCAATGCAATAGTGCAATGTGGGAGTGAAGATCGAACCAACTTTTCGATCCCAAGACAGATACACTACCCATTTGGCTATTGCCGCTTCCGCTATTATATTAGGTACACAGTTTTTACGATTTCATGATATTAGGTACACAGTTTTTATGATTACGTGATATTAGGTACACAGTTTTTACGAACAAAATTTAAATGCATCCTTTCACATTCGACATTCATTGACATTCAGACACCAGTCATTTGAAAACGGACCCCTAAACTCCTATATCGAATCCCGTTGAAGAAATATCAATCTTCATGAATATACACGACAGAATTAAATGGAATCGCTAAAACATTATAAGTGAGGAACCCGTCAAGGGGATAAAGGCTTTGAATATGAAAATGTCGGTGCCGTTATTTTTCCGCATCGCTGAGTTTTATTTAATTACTCCCCGAATCCTTGGGGACCCGAGATCCGCACAACTTATGCAAAGATATTCGTATTTCCACACCAATACTAGGGTGTCCTACTTTAGATATTTTTCTTTTAATATAAATACATTTTTCATTATTTGTGTAGTTAAAACATTGTTAAATCGTAGAAAACATATATAGAACCTTTTAGCCAGAAAAAATACTCTTTCCGAGGGGCAGAAGCCTAGTTATATATTATAGTCCGGTCGTATTATGAACAGCGACTAAAAAGCTGGTTTATTATATTTTAAATAGATTTTACACTCATTGCCACCTTCAGTCTATCGTCAACAATCTTCATATTATTGAAGTCCAAAGTTGTTCTAGTGATTGATGGTCATTTGTAGCGAGAAGATTGTTTTACATAGACTTACATACTTAAACTGCTAAAATACTTTTAAGAACCGGGCAGGCGCCGGGCCGCCGTCTGTTTCTGTGGGTCTATGTTTACGACTTTTTTTTTTAAATCGCAGCCTTGTCCGTGAACTCAACGGTCAACTAATCCGGCGATTTGTCATGTTCATAAATGTATATGGTGAAGAATGCACGAATCTTTATTAAATACTCTTTACATGAGTACCAATTAATTATTCGTAATATTGAAATATTATTGTAATGTTTTTAGACTAGACGATTGCTATAGATGAACTATTAATGTTATGCAGTCCCAACTTCGACTATACTTGGAAGGAACATATTGACGAGCTTTGTTCAAAAATTAGTCGCTTCGTTTACCCTTTATGGCGCCTCCCAACAATTAGTAATCTACTAACAGTCTTAAGAGCCTACCACGGTTATGTTACTTCTAATTTAAGATATGGCATATTTCTATGGGGAAATTCAGTAGACGGCAATAAACTCTTCATAGCTCAAAAACGCTGTATACGTGCAACGTGTAATGTAATCCAAGAAATGAGTTGCGAGACTCTTTTTAAGAAATTAAAATTATTCACATTGACTGGTATATAAATATATATGAAGCTTCTATCTTTGTAAAATGCCATTCGCGAATAAAAAAGATAATTGTTTATTTTCTACCAGATACCCCGACAAATGTGTGTAAAACTACATAACAACATCCCTGACAACATAAAAAATATGATTTTTAAGCTTTGACTTTGTGAATCTAATTCTATTATAATACAATATTTTTAAATCCATAAATGTTAATGCGATGTAATTAATACACTAAAGTAATTTTGTACGCCATAATATGGCAAATGTGAGATACGTTTTTGAAAGTTACCATCTACGTAAACAAATTTCAACAAAAAATAAATATTTAATTTCATTTATAGATAGAGAGGGGGTGATTGGACTGGATAAACCTTTGTTGGATCTTATACGATAAGTCGATGTTCAAAGGACATACATATTCACACATACGAGCTTAGTTAAAGAGTTCAAAGCAGTTGCACTTTTTACTGCTAAAAACTAATATAAATGCCGCTGAACAATACAAAATTTTAATTAAAACAAAACACGAGTAATATTAAAGAAGAATGGAGATATGGAATTCAAATGCTTGCCGCACGAACGATCTCACGAATGATTCAGCGAATGGGTGCAATAAATTAGAAACATTTCCAACCTACACCCCAAATCTAGTATTTTATTGTCTCGGTTGTAAAATAATTAAATTTCCATAAGGGTGCAATTTCCCCCACGCACCACAACCTTTGAATGACTGTATTGTATTTTTGCTTTGTTTTATGAAGTAAATGTAGTGAATAATATGTGCGGTATATCAGACGGTAGCTAAGTGGTGACTGGCCTCTACAAACATCTGACACCAACCTTAACCCAAGGTTTTCTCACGTCACCTGCACTTCATATTTTGGTATTAACTAATTTCTATTCAATTAACGCAATTGGAATGTAAATTCAACATTGAGGTGGCAAAGGAGCATTCTGTACACGTGATGGTAAGTGCTCACTGACGCCCATGGACACCTTTAAAGTTTGAACTCCTCTATTAAGTGTGTGTGTGTGTATTGGAAGGTAGCAAACGAGCATGCAGTTCACCTGATGGTAAGTGGTCACTGCCGCCCATGGACATCTGTAATCAACTCAAGATTAGATCGAAGTTCTTTCTTAGGTTCAAATGCGTTGCTGCC
>DWNJ01000482.1:0-15263 GCA_018250275.1 Udranomia eurus | reverse complement strand
CCTATGGACATTTGCAATACCAGGTGGTAGAACATTTCGTGATTCAACTCCGGAGGCACACGTATTATAACAGCAGTGTTCTTGCTGCTTCTGGCTTGGGCGTACTACAAGACAAAACAGAGTATCAACGCATTTGTGATCGACCTAAGAATCTAGATCTTGTCGTGTTCATTACAGATGTCCATCATGTGGACTGCATGATTGTTTGCTCTACTTAATGTTAAAAAAATGGTCATTGTTTATGGTAGAGATTACGCTGTTACGCTTCCTTCGCGTGAAATGCGCGGTTCAGGTATAAATACCTATAAATGATTTTTGGGATTAAAGGTCTATCGGAATAGGACATCATTTCTCCATCCCTTGAACTACATTTGATCTAAAAGTCAGACTTATAAAACGATCTATCAACTATCAAACTATTCTTAATATATTATTGATTGAAATGAAAATATTCGATCGCGCCGGCAAGTCCGTTCGAGTACATCTTGCCCTCAAATACCTCAGTCAAAGGAAATACGATAATACACAGCATTGCGTAAGGGAAGAGCATCGTTGTACGCTCACATCCTGACCAGGGAAACTACACGAAAAGCAATTTCGACATTGATTAATGACCACTTAGGATTTCGCCTTGCGCCCTTACATTTCTTTAGCACTTTCGGGTAATCAAGTTAAATAGCCTAATAATGAAGTGAGAAGTAACAAGATCGAATCATTAATCATAACCCGAGCGTCATTGTGGCTGTCATATCAAAAATCTTGTTAAAGAAAAAGTTTAACGCATTTTCAATGAATATTTAGGTACCTTAAGAAAGTAGCACAATATAATTGAACTGCGTTTTTTAAATAAAGTCACTGATTCCCTGAGTCCTTCAGAATGAAGCAAGTGGACTAAATCAATACTCGTACACCGGTACACTGACACAACATTAATCAAGTGATTTATAATCTAAGCAAGCGATGTCGAAATATGAATGATATCATCGAGCCCGAGCTGAAGAGTCCTTAGCCCGATTTGCGATTTGACGACTCTCGCGATTGGTGTAAGAAGGCTTTGCGAGATAGATCAGTGGTTCAGTGGTACTTGTCGATAGTGAAGTAGGGTGCGGCTGCCCTTAGGTGCCGCCGCGGCAGTGACCGCGATCCATGTTTCGCAACGCTTTATGCAACTACAGGCGAATGCAGTCTACACCTGATGGCTCCGGCCCGCAGTTGCAAAACCGACGCACGTATGCACATATTTGTACTCACAATGCATAGTTACCGGTTCCACGTTGTTCCTACTATTTTAAGACTCGATCCTACATACAACTCGATATTTATATTGGTATTAAAATCGGTCGGATGGTGTGTTAGTGAGCGACGCAACTAATGAACGGATGACGGGCGAATTTGGATGAAATGCCGTTCAAAGACTAAAATATATTTAAAAAAAAGCGAGGTCATGAAATTAGAAATTAATTACTTTACAACTATCAAACACAATATCGGTAGTAAACGAAACGATATTAGTAAAACGAGTGCATGCTATTTGCATAATCTTAATCCCGGATGAACGGAGTCGCGTGCGGAGGCCAGTGTGGCATAAAAACTTGACAGCCTTCAAAAGCCACTTAAACTATGCATAAGAAAAAGAGGCAAAGAATATAATATGTAGAGCAGGTCAGTACACCGTACCTGCATTGATAACGCTGCACACCGTGATACTGTTTTTGCATCGGTGACATAATAAATGCAATAAAAGTTACATTGGCATACATAACCGTTACATAACCTGCAATGAATTTATGTCCACAGTACCTTGTTGTTTTTTAAACACAACATTGGACAGGGAAACATCTATTAGAAGTATATGTAACAACTTTTAGGGTGTCGAGCCCTTAATAAGTCGCTTTCTTGGGCATCCGCGCGTTCGTCTATACATACTAGTATATGCGTTCGACTACTCTTCCTAGAGGACAAACAAAAGAATTAAGTATAAAAAGCACTTATGTGGCCACTTTTTTGCGTGGGATATAAAACAGTTTTCGGAAATCAACGACGTGAGTAATTCTCTCAGTGTGCTAAAGTTAATTAAACACACATTATAATAATGGCCTAATTCTATTCAATAATCCCAGCGATATCAATAATGTTATCGCTCGGATAATTTTCAAGCAAACAAATACACGGTTCAGACAAGTACAAAACCCCTTATCTTGTACATTACGAGTGACTTGAACTGAAGAAAAACGAAAACGCAATAAGAACTCAATAGAATTCATGCGAATATATGTCATAGTTTAATTGTTTTCACACATTGAATTTGCCTTCAACGAGGCACAAGGCCCTCGTTACTCAATGCTAAATACACACAGAAAAATAACTCCATGCTAAAAACAACAAGTAAACAGGACAATTTTATGAAGCCGTTAATTTTAGTAGACCTTCGTTCGCAACTAAAACATACATAAATTGGCAATAACTAGACACATGCGTGTCAAAGACTTTATAACAATAAACCAAATAAAGCTTTAGACACGCAATATATGTAATTTTACTGCACTTTGATCAAAATGCAATTTTAATGACTAATAACCCGCGGTATAATGGCCCTGTTGCTCGGGACAATAACAGACAATTACAGTTAATTTGGAACGTCAATATTAGTACACAACCTCGGTTAGTTGACACCCATTGGGTGTTAACCGTGCTCGGTTCTAGAACACGAAAGGTTAACCAAAGGATAGGTAACGAAAGGTAAACGTAAAATATCATTTCGTGGAACGTTAGGAATAGTTTTCAGATTTTTGAACTTATACTTTATTTGGCGCGTTAGGGAAAAATTATGAGAGTATATTTTTACGATGCGCGCGCATACCGTCACGAAATCGGTTTTTCGTGACGGCAGGGGGAATAGGGAAAACAATTACAATGATAAACAAATTTTGGAATATTTTCTAATAACGTTTTTTTTGTCTATCTAAATAACTTTATTTGAAAATAATTTTATATCCAATATATTAATACCTTTTTGTGTGGTCCAAAATTTAGTCAAATATAATATTATCGTGTTAAATGTATTTATATTGTTTTGCCCGTGGTCAGAGACATTCAACTTTAAACAAAATCAAACACTACAGAAGGTCATACATACTCCTAAAAGTAAGGTCGATATGTGATCCAGTATACACTTGTCGCTTATCAAAAAAGGCCACCGTCGTATTAAGGGTGGAGTGCATAGTATCTATCCACCAGCACGACTCCTTATCAGCCACATCTCTTGGGGAGACTCAATGGATCGACCCAACTCCTTCCCTGGTGCACGCCGTTGTGAGGCCACTCAAAACGACGTGCATCGCGAAGTCGTGGACTGGACGGTTCGAGTTCCCGCTCTCACCGACCCGACTCCAAAGGCCGCTTTTAGTCGCCTCTTACGACAGGCAGGAGATACCGTAGCGCCTATTTATTTCCCACTACTGGGGGACCTTTATCTACCCGAAGCTCTGCCACCTAATAAGGGCTGAGCTTAAATCATTTGACAAACGCACGCCATCTGGCAATTAGCCAATACCGGAAGCTCGCATTACATAAGTTCATGATTAGGACCTAGTAACAATTTAAATGTTAAGCCATATATGTTATTCGTCGCATGTCAGTTGTAACAATGATCTGAACCACAAATTAGGCAGCGTATATAAATTTAAAACAAGACTAGCCGTTTGGCAACATCCTTAATTTATCGTGACGTTTGAATGCGTAGAATAATAATTACTTCCATTCGATTTCACACACGTCACTGCGATGTTAGAAGTACGGTGAGTTTCGAACCTTAACACGACCTAGTAGCGTACCCGATAGAGCGCTAGTGAATTACTTTCTTATTCTTATATAATTAAAGATGCTCTATGATACAATTATATCACGCACGTTCATCTATTGATTTTATTAACGTATCGTGTGTATGTATCGTTATATGCTTGGTACTACTTCAGCCCGCGGCTTTGATCCAATGTTTATAAATCTTCAATTGGAAGAAGAGTCGTCCCAATAGCACGATAACACATAGATGTAAACAACTTTGACAACATTAGGGGGATAATAAAATTGTAAATTAAATTTGGAAACGTTTATTTAATTAGACGTATGAGGCACATACTAATTATATATTTTAAATTTTCACCCTGTTATACCAAATACAAACTGGAGACATTAAAGTTTCATTCTTGCATACTTTCAAAGGAAATTAAAATTTCAAGATGATATAAAAAGAAAAATATTTACGTTTTGCTCCGTTAATGTGGTTTGTTTCTAACAATACGAAAACCTGTACATTATGTAATATTACCTAATGAACTATTGCTTCATAATGTATTACGAATGTACGACTATATTATCCTAGCAAGAACTACAACAAGAATATCAATTACAAGAAATCCAAATACTTTTTAAGCATTTATTCTTAATTGTTATTATAATAATCTAATGTCGCGTATCTGTTATTATTTGTATAAGTCGTATTCTCTATCCACACGTGACTGGGCGTGTAAATAAAAATCTTATTAAATTCTACTTATTGTACTCGATAATTCGAATAGAATAGTCGAAGTAATAGTGTATATGATGACGCTACAAACAATAACCTAAAATCGAACATCGTATTTATAGGAGCATACCATGGCGTAATATCGGTTCTATAAGGACGAATTGACATGAGAAGCTTTTGTGAAATTTCATTAGACCGACTGCCCAAACGTTTTTACTGGTAGCAACTAAAAACATTGTTCATTTTGACTTTTGTACATTTGTTTAAAATTTGACACTTGAACATGTGTTGCAAGGAGGGAAATTACACGACTTTTGACTTAAAAAGAAATACGAAGGTATGGGACTCCAACCGAGCTCGAACAACAAACTTAGCGTAAATTCCAACCACAGCCGCAAGCGAAAGTCGCTTATCTACATATTTCACGCCTATCCTTGCTACAATATTAGTTTACTGGTCAACGAACGTTGCTTTTTTACGACACCACTAATAAAATGTATCGAGGCAATCACGCATGCGCAGAAATTCGCTTCAGGAACCCATGTGCGGTTTAAATATTAAACAAAAAACAAATCCGTGAGCAATGTAAATGATGTACAACATTGCCGCACGTAAAATTGCATGCGGCACCAGCCGCACATAACAATTAAAACACGATAGAAAGTGAGTGTTTCGAACACTCTTACGCTTCGATCAACCGTTCTTAAATATACGTGAACAAATATTGACACGTCCTAACACCCAGCTACGACCATTTCGGAAACGACCAACGCATTCTACATACCCTGAAACTCGGAAGATATTCTTTGTAACGAAGAAAACTAGCCTCGGCTTTTGTTCAGCGCGGTAAGCAGAGACTCCCCAAACATGACATGACATGTTTACCAATTACAAAGTTGTTCCTTACTAAGGTAACTCATTGATAACCAAATGAACTTTATTTCAAATTTATATTTTCTCTAATGCGGAATAGAAGTAATCTCCTCCATGGAAAATCAGAATGCCCAACCTAGTGGCTAAGTAACAGCACAAAGGTAGGTCTAGAGACGAATGAAAATAAAATAAGAGAAAATATTAGGAAGGAAATAACATTTCAATTGGATAACATCGATATTGTTTCACATGATACCAATCACGAGTTTGACAACATTTTTAGATGCTGGTTTCGATATTGACTCTAAGCATTTCTTCATCAAACATTTTCCTTATAAAAGTCACATTTTCACTAAAACATTTTCCCTTGTGAAAGCAGTGTCAAAGTGATCGATTCTTGGCTAATATTGACCTTTACATGCCGAACAGAAAGTTGTAACTTTTGTACTACTAATTTAGTGTTCCCACGCACTAGTGTCCCTACTTGGTTACAATTAAAAACGTTTCATTTTAAATGTATCCTCAGAATTTTAACTAAATCAAAACAATCACAATTTACGTGCGCACAATTCACGGTACATTCACACGAATACTTGTATCAATCCGTGCAAGTTGTGAGTACAAGTGTACTCATAACGCATGTTACTCGTTATTATATTGGTTTGCAATGCATGAATATCTTTTTGTTCCAATACAGTTTTAACAAAAGCTATTAACCATTCGCGTACAGTAAAAAAATATTCAATGCTTTGTCGATAAATACATTATAATCAATAGTGTTTTTGGAAAGTCAAGAGAAAATTAATATTGTTAATCATGATAAACCAATTTAAGTTTTGGATAAATATCGGAACCCCACAATGTACAACGTACCATGTCGATATTATATCTTTGAATTTAAGGAATTGCTAAGTAAATAATTTTTTTTACAATTAATATATAATGATTTTTAAAGTAAATGAAAACTTCTAACAACACAAATGTAATCTAAAACAAATGTAATATCTAAGCTACATAAAGACGTATGAATATCAAAACTCTACATACTTACAATACATCTACTATACATGTTCCGTAATGTGACAATTAATAAGTAATAATAATTTGTGTTTGTAAACGGATTCAAGAGAGCGAGAGAGAGAAGTCTCTCTCTATTTTTTAATTTTCTTATATTATCCTCAACTTAAATACCGTAGGAACAGGTGGACATGAACTCCTGGCTTCATACCGAGGCCGAAGCGTTACCGATACAGCGATGCAATGCAACACACAAATACTGTACATAACATTGCGCATTAGTAACATCGTCATAAAACAAAACAAATCAACGGAGTTAGTACTGGATCGTATAGACAGATAGCATAAACCCGGGCTCGTACAAGTTAGTCAAGTACATGGTAGAGCTATTTTTATTTAAAACAAAGTAATACAAATTAATGACGTCCATCACTTTTGAATGTGAAGAAAAAATCTTATCCTGAGAATATTTAATTATGTATGTTAACTGCGAGAATATTAAATACGCTTATCTTAAATGTTCTCAAAAATGAGTGTGAAGTTTTAAATATATATATATTTCACGAGTAAACGGTATAAAGAATTTTATGAAAAGACAATCAAAATGATCTCATACCGCGCATAGAAGACTTCAACGCGCTTGGTAAGCTTTAGATTCCCAACATTTTTTCATTTGGTGGTTGAAATCAAGACAATTTTACTTAACCAATGCGCTTAACTCTTCCACGAAGTTTGTTTTATAGAAGACTAACTTTGCAACTCGTTCGAAAAAAAGATTAACTTAGTTCATACTTGACAGAAAATTTACAATTAAATTAATTAGAGTCACCACGGTATTTACGGTTTTTAATTTAAAGAAACCCAATATATGAATATAAATTTGACCATACCAACGCATAGTGGATCTACATAACATCCAAATGTGCGAAATTATTATCTATTTAGATATATATTATTTAACCATAAACAATAATTTGTATTTTTTTGTGTATTCCACAAACATTTAACTTAATTTAACACAACTGTTAAAAGTTGGTAAGTTCTTTGTTATACTCTTCACAGTTGCAGACGAGGTATATCGGAATTCGAATAAAACTATCCATTTAGGGAAGCAAGCCATGAAGCACTGTATTTACCCTAGGAAATGTCATCAGTTCATTGCCCCACCAGGAAATCCTTCAAACTTGTATTAAATTTATTGGCCCAAGCAATCTTAATGTTACCGATCCCCTTATGGAATGTTAAGATGATTTCCTATAAAATATCATGTTTAAATAAATTATACAATAAAACATTGTAATGATTCAACATGCCATGATCTTGAACTAAATGTAAGGAAGTATATTAAAACTTAAATTTATGTAAATAAATAAATTAAAAAGAATCAATGATTAGATTATTCCGTTTTTACATGGTCTCTAGATTATTGGATGGATTATTCATTTTCTTTTATGCCAAATCAATTTTATTTGATTATTATTTTAATGTATTGTTAAACCGTTTAATGCGTTTTGCATATTGTATTCTTATATCCGGTTTTTAATCATTACTTCACACATTTTTACAACGGAACAACACCATTTTGTAAAGTGAATTTGTTCATTTTCTGAATTATAAATTAAGTACAAAATAGTTTTACTTGCCTGGCTTACAACAAATATATAAAATCAGTAAGCATAAATGGCACAATCCGCTCTGAATAGAGTTTTAACTTAGATCCACGAAAATGTGATATAAAACGCCGCCTTAATTTTATTGCGCCCTTTGCACTATTGCTATAGGATAGAGATGCCACAGACGAGTCGATAATGTACTTCATAGCTCATTGCATTTTATAAGCAAGTTAGGTAAAACAAAATATAAGGATGACAAAAATTAAGATTTACTTTTCAATTTAGCTCTATAAAATATAATTGTTACAGATAGCAATTGTAGCCAATAGCAACGACCCATTTTATTTGGAGCAAATTAAAAAAGTAACGCTATCCGGTTTTGATGTAATTCTAGACCTGTCTAGTTAAACACAGCCTTGCGCGGTAGTTCGAGCCGTTCTCTACCGTCCAAAGGTAACGATCAAAAGTATAATTATCGTATACGAACCAGCCGGTAAGTGGGTCGAAGACCGCGTAGCCCGAAGAGGTTAGAATTCAAGGACGTTTGTGGCCGCGTGTACCAGTGAGAGCCCAGTACCCAGATGATTATAAATTATAACCATCCGTTATGTGGGTCCGGTTTCAAACGCTGTATACAATACAGTTTTTCAATCTTTTTGAATATGCGACCTCTTTGTTAGTTTAAGTTCCGGCGATGTAAGGTCTATGGGAGATATAAATTGAATGTCAGTATTTTTAAAGATTGCAAAACAAGGGTTGCGAGCCACAGTTTGAAAGCTACTGTATACGCACCAAAACTTTGAGTGTTAATTCATCATCATTAACCTTGACGGTGAGGCAAACCATCTTATCGTAACATATCAAAGTAGCATATCTTACAGTTATCTATATTGTTCCTATTTATATGTTAAATTGTACCCATAATATGAGAGTAACTATGAAGATTTCATACTAATCGAGCTGTGTTAATTTTTTGTATTTATTAACTGTTTTAAAAATGTAAAGTAATATTTTATTGTTTACTTATATGTTCTTTATAAACATTTATTGTAGTTTACAAATTCATTGCTACTAAATTAATACACATTTAAAAAAAAACCTTTCTAAATAATCACAGAAACAAACTATTGTCAGTTATCTTATTAGCCTGACATTCAAATTCGGACTCTTAAAAATCGATTTACAATTTAATTAACTTTATTTGTTATTAAAGTCATCTATTTATTAAATTTAATTATTAAATGGGAATTAGACGTACAATTCGTATCAGTTTAATTTAATTTCATGATATTTGTAAGGTTGAATCATGGGAACTGACTAATTCATATCGATTCCCTAATATGCAAATTCCGATGAAGTTTCCAATTTTAATTTCACATTTCACAAATGTAGCGCTTTGTCGTGTCGAGTGTTGCATTATTCAGTGCATTATATTGCATTGCAAAATAAGAACTGGTCACGCTCTCAAAATCAAAAAACATTTGCTGTTTACTTATAGTTCGTCTAATTTACAAGCATATAAACGATAGGTTTTAAACAAGTAAAAGTATATTTAAAATGTCTATGGTAGAAATAAAAAAAGAAGTAAAGTAATTGAATTTCGAAGAATGCGCATTTCCTTGACCAAACGAAGGTAGCAATTTATAAAAGAACCCCTCAACGATAAAATAACAAACTACAAACTACAAGGTATATATTTAATAACTCATGTATACATCCGCATTGTTCATCGACAAAGCTTCACAAAATAACTTTATAAATTTAAAAGCTTTCATACAGTCATTTATAATTACGGGTCGTACGTGTAGTCCTCCGGGGAAGTCCGAAGGAATGAATTAACCTTTTGCCATTTAATTTGCAAAAAAACCTAGTGCCTACCAGAGTCGCGACACAAAAGAAAACTCCGAGAGAATACCTACATCGTGTACTAGCGTCGTCACGGTTTTCTTAAATTTCTTTGTGTCATGCAAGTGCAGGAAGTTATGGTATTAATATTTTAAATTGGCCACAATTTGTGGGAGGTACTTGCAAATTGATTGCAAGGATATTGGTGTGGCAGGAACACTTAAAATTTTAATGGTTGGGCTTTTTGTATTAAAAGTTGACAAGTAATCTAAATAATTGCTGCCTCAATACGCGACACACCAGTAACCCTTGGAAGACTTACAAGAGGTACTTAATTCGAACGTCATAGTCTAGCAGGATAATGCCTCTAAGAATAATCATTTTGAATTTCCTGTAACATGCGAAAGCGTAAAACAGCTGCTTGAAGGATGCTACGCGTTCAACTGCTGTAGTTAAGAAGAGATGCTTTGAATAAGTGGAACTGCTGAATTTAGTTTGGGAGCATTTTTTGATTGGACAGAAGCTCCTTCGAACACTCTTCCCGATAAAGACTAGATTACGAACAACAAGCCAATGGCCCTTTCTTTGTTTAAGTATTAATGGTATACATATGTATGTTTCGTGCTTCGAGCTGTTTTTATAGTATTTTAAATACATGTCGAGAACTAAGTAAAGAATATGAAATTTGGTGTCACATACGCAGGTTAATGTCTTTTAACTTTCGCTCGAGCTCCGCTTTCTACGATAGCAAACAAAATTCGGTAGCTTAATTTATTAATTAAAATTTGAAAAAAATCATAAGAAAAAGCAATGTTGAATTTGAGCAGCTGTTATTCTTTCAATAGGAATAATTATTCTTCCGAGCGACACCAGCCAAATAATAGTCATATTATATATACTTCTCGCCATGCCATAATTAGCATTCCATACCATAGAATTTCTTACGTCATGCACGAGTAAGTCTGTATACAACGAGATTATGAGCAGTTTTGAACAAAGATGCGTACACAAGGTAATATTCTGCATGCTCAAATTTTTTTAAACGATTTCAAAAAAATTAATAACAACGAAAAAAAATCTGTAAACATTAAAAAAAAATCTGTCAAGCATAAAAATTATTTCGCATTTCAAGATTCAGTCAAGAACTTGTTTAACGACAATATCAATTAAGCACCGCTAAAATTATGTAATTATACGTACATACATGCCAATTGCTCAACAAAACTAAGAAACTCATGGCCCTTATCAAACAACGGCATCACGTGCGCAAACGACTGCAATTAATATAGCTTCCACAGCCACCACTGATGAGTTCATTGTTTGCAAGTGCCGACCAAAACGCGCTTGCCCAATGTAAGCCAGCCTAAACATTCAATGTTTGCAAGGACGTCTAGTAACTGGTCACCGCTTCTGCAGTTACCTAAATATGAAAATTTATTTATCACGTTGGCCTTTGCGGTGTGGACATTTGTAGTCGGGACAGGGTAAATTCCTGCGCAATGTAACGCACGGATGTTAATATTTCAAATTGTAAACGAAGTATTGGATCAACAAGATTGGAACACAAAAACTATCACAAAGATCGAAATGATTCTCAATGATTCTCGAATGAAATTGGTTGTCGTCGATGGATTTTAATTTTTTTTTAATCTCATGAATATCACGCTGCCTTTTATGTCACAATCTGTGCTCCGCGCCCAAAGCGATAGAACTTCGTCAAGTTTGCGCAATTATATCTGAATTATAGTAAAATGTTTAGATTAGCCAAATGAATAATAATTTAACGAGCTATTGCGAAAACATTTGTAAATTTGACTCGTGTGGCAATGGAGAAACGGTAATCCTTAATGAACAGCATACATACAGCTAGCCCCGGTGCTGCGTGCGATAGTTTACCCAACATTGTATGCTTATGGAAACGAAGAGAACATTTTCCATCTCTACGAGTATACTAAGCTTTTAGTATTGTCATCACGTAATTTAGGATGGAAGAAAATGTTGTAAGTCGAAAATAACATATGCTACGACGACTGCGTTGCCGCAAACTCTTATACAATGATGTCGACTGAACAAATAGTTATGTGTTCCGCATTTCTAGTGAGCTTCATTTACGCAGGAGGTTACGTGCCACGCGACTTACTCGAGCGATTCATTTAGCTCCTAAATAATAAGCGTTAATGACTGATTCTACAACAAATTATAGTTTGCAAACACTGTTCTTCACATGCAGCTTGAACGGGCCTGAACGGATACAACTTCATTACACTGCTTCGAACAGAAGGATAGAGACGAATCTAGTGAGATGAGATGGTTAGGAAAGGTTTACAGATTTGATTGATATGAAACAGAACAGTTGTAGAATACGCTAATGATTATAGCAGAACTATCTTAATCTGTTGATATGTGTTGCAAAGTACATACAAATACAAATTTTCTGACGTAGGGACGTAAGTCGACGCAATCGAAGCCATCTAAGGTCACAAAAACTGGGTCAACGTTCGCTAAATGGACTAGAATAAAATAAGAAAGGCTCACTCCTTAGCGAGACAAGTTACCCAGTTTTGTTGCTATTAAAAATTCAACGAATCTCACAAAACTTTCACTAAAAGCGAACCGTGGACTACCTATACGAGAGTTTTCAATGATCTAAAAATAAAAATACCTACGATTAGTATTTTCGTTTATTGAAAAGACATATCGAGATGCGATGTGTAGAGTCGAAGTATGAAGTCGAAGAACTAGTTTTACGTCCATTTAATTATTATTTTTTTTATAATTTTAAATAATCTCTGTAGTATATGTAGTATAGTGTATCGCTTGTGGCAAACGCGCGATACTTAGCTACAGGCGGGAAAAAAATATTGTTACTTTGTTATTGCGCGGCGTACGGCGAAATTGTTAACGTCCTTAATTTGATTTTTATTTTATCCCACCTAACTTAGGGAAACTAATCCCAGTTATTTTAGAAACATAACAACTATACAATACAAAGAAAATACATTGTGTTTTCTATTACCTAGTATTTACATCGCGTCTTTTGTTATAGTAGAGTAGCGAAAAAATCACATCATAAAGTCATAAAAGTATCATAAAAGTATTTGTTTGGTGTTTATGCCATCACGTTTGATATTGAACATGAGTTTTCTAGTGCAAGTTTATAGGAGATGTTATTATTTTTAAGACGACGATTTCATATTAAAACCCTAAAATGACCTAAACAGTATTTATGATATAAATCGCGAAATAAATCCACATACGAGAAGCAAACGAGGAAATGAGGACACTACTAGTGGCGAAGAAATCAACTCGTAATTCAATTGCTATTGTAGGAGCCAAATGAAATATTAATGCGAAAAATAATTGTTGCTTAGAAAGTCTAGTGAGTTGTCGGGATTGTACATTACATTGCATGCTCGCACGCTGCGCGAGAAAGCACGACGCGGTCGCCGCCGGGCTGGCCAGCGCCGGCCCGACTCCGCGCCGACCAGCTCCTGGTCTAGACGAATTACTCTAATGTTCCCCTCAGGGATGAACCTTGACTTATAGTATCCAAGGTTTAACTACTACGGTTTAAAGAACGTCGATCTCGCACCACAACAACTACTTGCCATCGTGACACACTTTTATGCACTACTTTTTATTTAACGAAAGTAAAAGTTTATGGCCTGCTCCAGTGAAAATCGACGATCGACCACTCATCGAAGTAAATATCGAATCTGTGTGCCCAATGGCGAAGATTTCACTTTTAGTCACGGCTTCGCGAAATTAATTTCAGTGTTCTATTCGAAATTAACACGATTTCACAATATATAGTAAATATGATCGCTGTAAATTACACAGATCAGCTGACTTATAGGTTAATGTCATGCTGTTATGTAAAAAGATCTGATTTGCGCGAAAGTATGTATTTTTTCCATATTGAAAGAATGTTACTGTTTTATAATAAACAAAATATTTTTTTCTGTACAATTTACAGACATTAATTTAAGGATAAATTAATGATTTAATGTATAATTTCAAATTACCAATAAAACAATTATCTAACCTGACAAGTCTTTCCAAATATCCGCAACGGAGATGGTCCAGGAGGTTTGAGTTTCACAAATACAGTCTGTCTTCGAACTTTATGTCCGAATTGACACAATAACTTATCTTGAACACGAGCACAGAGCCTACTCGGACTTAAACACGCCATAGCTACAACTGCAACGAAACGCTTGAGGACATGAACTACATACTGTACATAGCAGTAGCACACAAGCATTCAGTTTTTCTCTCCTCCCCACTCATTACAGCTGATTGTCAATCGCCATTTTGTCTAGTGTTACCAGTTACTATTTTTTGCTTTAAAGCTCGAATTAAATTTTAAAAGTATAAAATTGTGTAACTTAAAATTGTATGTCATTGTTTTCTTACTCTCTTATACCTGTAATAAACATATTATTATTATACGGCGTGGTGCTAGTAAAAAACTTTTATCATATTTCGTTATAATACTGATAGTAACATATGATTTACATAATTTATATTTATTTATTTAAGCATCACATACCAAAATCACTGTTTTTATTTGTCCTTGAGAACTTCTTTTCAGCGATAAATTTGAAATCTGCGAAAAATAGACAAACCTACCTGACATGACATGTGTCAGAAATATATTATACGCAGTGTTGGCAACCCTAAAATAAGAACGTAGTGGTTCAACCCTTTTGTTCTGTTCCTATATTTCAGTGGATAATTACTTATTTTTATCACACTATAAGTTATCTGTAAAACACCGTTTTGTGTTGTGTGTGTGTTACTGTGTTCTACTGGCAGCACTGGACAATACTATACGAATATTACGAATACGATAGGTTATGTTTGGTTTCTTCAGTTTCTCGAATTTCAGTTGAAATAAACCACTCCTTTACCTAAATTTTAGAACACATCAAATTACGAATAAGGAATAGTGCTTAAAACTATCAAGATGATACCTCGTGTTGTTCAATTCATAAATGCAATTAAAACAGTAGAACGGAATATATTTCAAATGTTTTGGGGGCCACCTAAAGGTATTTGGAGAAAATCATTTAAATCTTACAGCTTTAATGTTTAAACTTTTGTTATGTGACGATTGTTTTATGTAACATGTTGACATACCGATGTCCTGTTCG
This sequence comes from Udranomia eurus, assembly GCA_018250275.1. NCBI lineage: Eukaryota > Metazoa > Arthropoda > Insecta > Lepidoptera > Hesperiidae > Udranomia > Udranomia eurus. The sequence goes on along the minus strand of DWNJ01000482.1, from coordinate 234 downwards.
CTGATCGTGTAGGCACGGTGCAAGCTGCACTTCCTTTTCGGCCAGCACCATTTAGTGGTGGCCTGTTTCACTGATTACAGCCATTGAGATTGTAACCAATGTTCTATTTATTTTGATGTCCAATGAGAAGAATATAAAAAGTTACAGACCATTTGTATAGACTGCATATTGTAAATAGTCCCCATTGCGTCTGTGGTGCTGACTATGGGGATTTAAATCATATTTTCTTTTCCT
>DWNJ01000481.1:0-15270 GCA_018250275.1 Udranomia eurus | reverse complement strand
AACAGACGCTTTTAGTCTCCTGAAATGTCATGATATTTAGATTAACTGCATATTTTTTCTTAAAGAAGTTAGGTACATGTCAGGTCTAATATCTGTAGCTGTATAGATCGTAAGGAAGATATTCGGCTGAGACGTTGTATCTCTCGTCTTACTTTATTTTTATTTGTTTTTGGCGAAGGAAAGCCTCTCTCGAGGTCGCCATTTGTCACTCTTCATCGAGTTTTAACGCTAGTGGAGCCAGTGAAGAATTTAGTACCATCTAGTATACTGCAATAGAATCCACTTTTATTATGAAGAAACGTGTTAAATTAAATTTATTCTTTATGGTTACTTTTTTATTATTTATCATCTATAGATCTTAAGGTTCGCATTTAACTTTCGCGGCATTATTACCATTATTTATTGCCTTTCAAAACAAATTCTCAGCGGAAAACTCACGTACAAGACGAAACGGATCTATTTTATTTATGTCTATGACATTTAGATATTTTTTACGTTCATAAAAACGAGTACAAGGACCAAACAATTTTGAATACTAAATCTTTACAGGCATCCTTCGTTATCGGTGAATGTAAATAATAGATTTAATATACACGTGTAGTATGCGAGTAATATGCATGGACAGGTCGACGAAAATAGTACTGATATGAGCTTAAACGACGTAGTGCCTACGATTATATGCTTGTAACAATATAAAGCGAAGCCGTTTTTTATAGCAAAGAGGTTTTCGTACGATATTTGTCATACAGAACGTAATGTTAGAACGGTTTACATGAACGCTAAACTACGCCTTTACCATTACATTGAACGTGTGAGATGGCAGAGGTTACATTATAATGGTTAAATTTTAATGGCTGTGGCGAAATGAGGTTTAACCTGAGAGTGACGTACATGTAGGAAGGATTCAAGTAAAACGATAATAGCTACTTGCAGTACTATGACGTAGATAACGTTTACCCGCATGTAGAGACAGATAGTAGTGGACGAAAGAATAGGCGCGTTTCGAGTGATATCAACCACAGTGCCAATGTGTAAGGATGACGTAACGAGACAGATTTATTTTAATCGAAAATTGTTTATTCTTAGCAAACCAAAATAAATGTAAAATGACATTAACAAAGATATTTTTATTTATTATATTGGCGTCTAAAAGGTAATGTAAAATAAATATATATTTATTATTAAAATAACCCGACTGTACTCCGACTCATCTGATAAAGCTGAAATCGCATAAACGTTGGCAATGTATAAAAAGTTATGCCGCAGAAATTCTGGTTAGCGTACGGCCCTTAATGTATGAAAGACGAAAGTCGTGCTCGAACCAGCGTCTACTTCTTGAGTCCACAATAGTCCTTTACGTACAATTTACCCAGTGTTTGCATACCTACCTACATATTTGTACTATTACGATGAACTTTTTAGATATATTGTAACGACGAGTATAAATTAATTATTATGTTCGCTTAGATTAGTAGGTATAATATTTTGTGAATTTATGCAGAAAGATAGTTTTTTAATATTGTTGTCACTGAATGTACCAATCTTATTAAAATTTGTACCTATATTCGGAAAGTTGAATAATTTGTAGCTAGGATCAAATCTAAATCCTACATTTCTTCCAAAACGGTAAAATAACATGTGCCTTGGCTTATAAATCGTTTGTATTTGATGTTATGTTTATTTGAAAATTCGATAAATTCAAATGTTTAAACGTATCTCTAAAATGCTGCCTACCCTTCAACTGTGCATCATACTTTACTTTGTATTTATGTGTAACTAAAAAAGTTAAAAAAACCTAAAATGAGTGCACACATATCTGTTTTTTTCTCTGACAGTCCGCTACCATGTTTACGTATAAATCGAGTTGAAATAATCCGAATCGAGAACTGAATCAGGAAACGAAATTAATGAGTTCGGAAAACACGATAATTACATATTTCTCGTACAACGGAGTATTAACAATCACGATGAAAGTGTTCTCTGTTCAAAATATCGTGAAAATTACACAAGTAGGCTTGAAGCTCTACAATATTCTTGATTAAAAATGAGATTTAAAATACCAGCAACATTTTCAAAGACCAAACGCGACTTTTCATTAAAATATAATCGTTTTACGTCGAGTTAGTTAACAACAGGTGTTTTAATGAGAAAAGAGACCAGGCAGCTATCAGATACCAGGTTTTCGAAGTGGATGAATATATATACTATATATTATAAAACTATACATGAGCTGGCGTTTGGCCACAATGTTGCTTCATAGAAAGTAAACTAAAGCACTCATGCCCAGATAAAGCCTATTCAGTCTTGCCTTGAAGACCAGTTTTCTCAAACACGGTGTTTTAATTTGATTTCAGACACAAAAAAAATCGTTTCAATTCTTGAGAGATTTACATACGAGTACAGCTGGTCAAAGACAATTTCTGTCGGTTTGAAGTTGGTTTCATATCCATGTATGAAAGAAAAGATGAAAGAATCACAAAACATCAACCGGTCTACCAAATACGTAGCAGATGCAAATGCTGTATTCTCTGTTTCTCCTTTGTCAATATCTGTTAAAACATAGTTATGACTGAGTGTCATGACTAATTCAGTCATTAGTCTTGTGCCATTCACGTGACCTGAACGTATATTCGTTGTGTATCTAATCGAATAATTCTCGACTTACGAATATGTTTGCACTGATTTTGAAGGATTTTAAAATTAATAAGCAGCAATGTATAAGATCGGAATTTTCCCAAAATGCTACTACTTAACTTGTTACGACCTAATATCGTAATAATAGGGCTCAGGCTCTATTTTCTTACGACCTGACAAGAGTCACTTCATTACTAGCGGTTGGAAATTGTGCATTCACTAAAATGGCGTAACCGTGGTACAGTGGATAAGAATTACGGTATTCTTAGTATCTAGATTCGAATTCCAGGCCTCGCTTGTGCCCTAACCTTTGTAATCATTCCGAACGAAAGTCGCCATTCCTAGCATTAAGTTGTTATAATTGTTTAAAAGCGTGTATTCGATACAAAACAGACATGTTAATACAAATATTGTTGTTTATTATAACAGTATTAAATTTGAGTTCCTCAACATAGTAGCAGCTTATTAAAGACCAGAGATTGTACAACCTAATTTAGTTTAAGCTGTATGTTCGGACGAGCGACTAGAATAATATTACAATGCAATTTGCTAACCGCACTTGTGAAGCCTTCAGAGTCAACTATTAAGTTAAGTAACTGCATCTCGGAAGTTCCAAACATTAATAGGCGTCCAATCAACAGAGGATACATAAATTACATAATTAAAAACATATTGTTTCAAACTAAATAAAACTCTGTGCTAACAGAAAACAATTTCAAAGATATATGCTTATATCATATCACCTCTAGCGGAAATAATTTAAATAATGAGTACATTTAGTAACCGTTCTCTGCTCGTAATTAATTTCACTACTACTTTGTTATTGTTATATAATTATGTACCTTATAATGTGTGTTTCAATTTAATTCTAAATGTAGAGTTGTTACAACTTTCCGAAGGTACGCACTAGGCGACTGAGAGCTAATATTATCATAATAAATGCATTAAATAAAAAGTTTGTTAAAAGTTACAATTTTTTATTTGCCATCCACTTACTGAACATTTGCCAAATATTTAAAATATACAAATAATAAAGACAGAAAGTCACCAAATACACACACGGTAACAGTCATGTTACTGCAACTATAATAACCTATGTATCTACTAGCTGACCCGGAGCACTTCGCACCGCCTCCCCGTACCCGCCCCGTCCCTTAACTTTTTAAACTATGAACCGATTTTTGATTGATGAAACTACTAATTGGTAAAGTGAAGCTTACCGCAATACATCAGTGAAAACCGCATTCAAATCGTAACAGCCGTTTCTGAGATTATACAAACACAGAGTGTACACAAACTCACAGACAACACACAACAAATTTAAAAATGTTTTTGGGTTCTATTATTAAATTAAGACTAGATGAAGATGGTTTCCTCTAGATACCTTCCATGTACAAACAGCAGTCACTTACAGATTTAATATATGTATAGAATAGATGTAGAAACATTAATTAATTAACCTACATATAACCTTTGTCTAGCAATATTTTTTACAAGAATCTACGATAATGATAATACTAAGATGAGGCTTATTTAAAACAAATTTATATACGATACGATCCTGACGCGTCAGTGTATGTAACACCATATTTTGCCGACAATTGATAGCTTCATGTACTATGCATTCGAATACCATACACAAAGTAAAAATGCGTTCTTTATGAAGCTAATATTCATAACAAAAACCATATCTATTTTTTAAATAAAGATCGATTTAATTAACGTACTTCAGAGGTGTCATTTAACTATGTAACAATGATAAATAGTTATTATTTATTGCTTAATCATTACTAATTCGATTGCTTTTTGCAATGTGATAACAGATACCAATTATATCATATCATACTGTATATGATATACTTCATTAACATTTAATTGTCTAAGTACAGTTATTGAGATATAAGTTCCAATAGTTGTAATGGAAGTTTGTCTTCACATTCTAAGTTGGGTCGTTCAAAGTTGTTTGCTACGAAACCCTCTAACGATCTTTGGGCACCAAACAAGCGCGGTAGAGCGGCACAGCCTTCCAATCAACGGAGCTTCGTTATTGACACACAAACACTGAGTAAGTAACTATATATTGGCGAATTCCTATTCAGTTTCAATTAATGGACAAGCTCGCGAGTTACATTTAAAGCAATATTGGATTTATACTATAGTTAAGTTGTATTTCAGACATTATTTAGTAATTTAGACATTTAAGTACATTCTTATTAAGTACTGTTATCCGCGGTTTTGACCAATTTACACAATATTGTTAAATTATAGCTATGTGCTATTGTGAATCTACCTAGATATTGTGTAATCTGATCATATCAGATATATTAATGTAAAGTTTAATCTAAATCCGTTTGGTACGTTTGCGTGAAAGAGTAACAAACATACTTACAAACTTTCGCATATATAATATATCCGCACAGTTCCCGTTCCCATGGGATTTCCGGGATAAAAACTATCTTATGTTCTTTCTCAGGTCTCAAACTATCTTTGTACATTTCATCCAAATCGGTTCTGTGGTTTAGGCATGAAGAAGACAGACAAACCGACAGACAGACTTCTCATTTATAATATTAGTAGGCGTTCCAACTTAGTCCTCAGGGGTAGCGGATTCGACCTAAGAAAGAACTTCGATCCTGTCTTGGGTTGATTATAAATGTCCCTGGGCGGCAATAACCACTTACCATCAGATGCATTGCATGCTCGTTTGCTATGTCCCGGTTATAAAAAAATAGTAGGTATTAAGTAATTCTGCCTCCTCACAAGTAAATCCTGGAATAACTAAATTGGAACTGTTCTAGTATATGAAGTATTCAAACCCCACATGCCGTGTCTATTCGGAAATTTATTAATTTGCGAACAAAAGTATTAATGTGATTTCTTAGTAGGTAAAAAGGACTAAGCCGGTGCGTAATAAGGTCAAGGGTACGACCGCGGTCAGGGAAAATGTAAATGATGAAAATCTGCTCTGGTGCTTGGAGATTGCGCAATACCTATTTGTAACAAACACATAAAATAAAAAATCGTTATACAAAGCGTAGAGCGTAAAGCGTTTATTTTCAACGTTCACCTTTTAAAGTAATCTTGACTACATCGATGAAATTCACATGACTACATTTCGAACTAAAACTTGTGTAATAAAGATAGCCGTTTCGCCACTTTGCGTATCTGTTTAACGCAAGATCAAACTACGCCGTATACGCTAACTCGTATACAAGCCAAGTTTTCTCTTAACTAAGTTGTTTGGGAACCCTTCAGCGATCGGCGAGAATCAACAAAGAACTTGGAACATTTTAATTAAGGAGGAGGACAATAAACACGGTAATTAAATTCTTGTGTATATTAAAAACAGCTCGTGAACCTTATTTGCTTAAAAATATATTGGCGGGTGTATTCGTTGTATTTACGCAGCTGAAATTTGTTTATCTTTTGAGAACTTCGTAAGGGACGCGCGGAATAAAGGTTTGCTAACAATGTTTTGTGATTAAGCAATTTTTACGAATTTGGAACACATTTTTGGGTAACTTTTCGAACCGTGAGTGTTGTAATGAGAGATAACAGCCATTTTGTTGACTTATTCTTGAGTAATTACTATATTTAATAGCTGTTTATTTTCCAGTCGCTGGACTCTATATGAAACGGTCCATTTATTGAGTAAACGATTTGTTGTAAATGGGAATTGGAATTGGTCGTTAATTGGAATGAGTCGTGTATATTATGTAGCTCTATAATTTTGGCTACACCTAGGTACGAGTACGTCCGGACTGTTTGTTTTTAAGTAGTACAATCAAACAGTTAAAGATATATTTGTTCCGTTTGGCGCTAAAATGTTTCCTGATTTTATATATAAATAGGTTAAATCAAAAGGTGTGGAAGAAGTGTGAGATTTCGCATAACTACTATTAACTGAAATGTAGTATAAATTCAGAAAACTAATATTTTAATACAAATTGGCCGCAACCCTTTTATGTCCCACTGCTGGGCACAGGTCTCTTCCCACCACTGGGGAAGGCCCGGAGAGCCTCCGCCACGGTGCCCTAATGCGTGTTGGCGGAAAATTAATTAACATAAAATAAAACATATTATTAAATCTTAACACTATTAACTTTCAACGATGTGAGTTTTACTCTTTATTAAAATCTTTAACGATCATTCTACAGGTCGCGTATAATATTCGCAGTGAAATGACCACAACAACAACGAAATCATATGGTGTTAAAATTTAAACTGTATCCACACATTTTTAACGAAGCTCACAATGTAAGCCACCCTTTAACTGTTAGGAAATTCAAATAAGCAATACATAAATACCACTAATCATTGAGCGAGCTATTACCGAACACGTTTTGGAACGTGACGGGGAATGAATGTCTCTTCTTTACATAAATTACTATTAAAATACTCACTTATTCAACTCAATCTTCACTTATTTTGCCGTTCAACGATCTAAGCATTTTGATTATTATTTAATAAAATTATAATCCTTCTTATAATAATAAGATTAGAGAGTTTACTTAAGACTTAAATGTTTATGAATAGTATTTGCTCAATTAAAAAGGTTCATTCATTCATTTAAAACAAAATAACGATATTTCACATTTTTACAATCTTTTTGCGAAAAAAAATCGTATATAAAACTAAAATGACCTCTGCTTCAAACTCCATTGTTAGAGACAAATCAAAAGGCAGGTCATAAATGAGTTAACGTTCACTCACCTTTAGCGCACCCTCCGTTAATCTGTACATTCTGTCTACATTCGCCCCTCCAATCACCAGGACATCGCCATCTGTGTCGCCAAGCGTAATTCCATCTTTTCTTTCAGCTCCTCCAAAGCACGTTGTGTGGAATTTTCTAGAATTCGCAGTCGCATCTCTCCCAGACGAACGGTTGAAAGCGATTGAGCTTCCGAAAGTGTTGCCATTTTTCAATTTTTGAAACGCGACCGCAATATCGGCTCCCACCGCAGCGTTGTTCTTTATGAGAGCGATGTCTGGCGGGCGTTAAGAAAGAATTGCGACAATTAGTGTCACTTGTATCACTTTAGGATCATTTACGTTTCTTCGAGTTTAATTTACTGTAGCATTTTGCTACAATGAGCGGGGCAAATTTGTACTAAACCCTGTACAACTTTTTTGTATAGCGGCAAATGTCAATTTAAAAAAATACGGATAATCCATGGATTTCATACAGATAAAAGCACCCAGTTGTGTCTTTACGACAAATTATATTATTTGATATCTCATCGGTGGTGAATACGTTGTGATAAATATAATTTACTAGATCGCAAAGGTAAAAGGCGCTAATACGGACTTCCTTTGAACGGACTTTTTCAGATATCCAATCAGAGGCCCTCTTTTATTATTTATAGCATAATCCACTTTCCTTCCGTGTTCCTTATAAGGTTGCTTGTTACCTCTTCCAAGTAAGATATTTTACGGGTAATTGAGCAAACTTCTTTGTTATAAAGATCGATTCATACGTGGCGAAGTTGATTTCGCTTTTATAGCATTATTATTATTATAGATGTACTTAAATAAACTCATAAACATCTCTTGATACTTGTTGAAAATTGTTAGTAAGTCTTATTTATATTAAGTTCAGTCTAAATTTATAATTGATCAATTTAGATGATTTTCTTTCCGCGATTTCGCAAAGCGAGTAAGTAGAAGTTCTAAAACTTCGTGACTACTCCTCGAGTTAATAGTATTATAATAATGATTAATTATAGCTATTCAATTAATTATAACTATTGTATATAGTATGGTAAACTGTTCGAAGCTCAAGTTGTTAAGTTGTTTGTCAAGAATCAATAATGTACCTATTAATACCGAATATTATTTTGAAAAACTCAATGAATAAGGTATGGTGGTTCACACTTAACATGATTAGATATGTTATTCCGAAACAGCTGAAAAATAAATGTACAATGAATCCATCTTGGTTCCTTTGCACTACAAAACAAAAATATATAAAGCTAACCGACATCAAGTCTGCGACCATTAATTAATCTGGTCTTCGATGAAAACATTGAGCCTAAACCGTTGGTTAAATTCTGTACGTTTATTAATCGTTGGTTGCTTATATTTCTCATCAAAGGATACTGGTATTAAGCGAAGCGCCGGCCGTGGCTTCAGCGACAGCGGACAATAGGAATGGCGTCATTTCCTTGCCAAGAATCCCTTGCTTATTAGCTTCAGCCAGCGCGCCGGTTATGGCTGCCTCTATTGTCCTTTCTGCAAAACAAAAAAAAACAATACAGTTTACTTTTTTAAGTAACTTTAAAGATCTCCTTTTAATATTTTCACCACCCTCGAGGGTTGAAATAGGTTGTCTTATGAATAATGAATATATTGATTTAGAATTCATATTAGGAAATTCTTGTGACAACGTCGGACGCTGGATGTGACTGAAACGGAGGCACGGTAAACAGTCGAACATGGTCGAGTCGGCACCTGGTTATAAAATACCGCCACTTTCCAACAAGCGTACAAGAAACAATAATCGTATGTTTCTATTAATTATAAGGTATTTATGTGTTAATCAGTCCGTATATGTTCAGCGCCCTTACATTCACATTACTGAACCTTGCCAGGAGAAGAAAGCCTACGAATAAACACTCCCAGCAATATTTGAAAACTTGTTATGAGTGCTAGCATTCAGCACCCTTTAGGATTTCCGTTCCATATTGAACAAGTGAGTAACCAATACATCCGGTAACCCACTTTGAAGCAGTGTAGTAGATAATCCTACAGGTTTTCCCTGGTTATGAGGACACCTTGCCGGGGAACATGCTTAAAAAGGAATGCGTCCAGGTTCATGCTTTCGAAGATTTTTTAACAGCATTTGGTAATATAATTTGAAGGTGGTAGAACCTTTTAGGCTTCGCCTCGGGAGGCCCCACCGCCACAGCTATGTCTGCCTTACAACAGCAGTGTTCTTGATGCTGTGTTCTGGTTTGAAGGGTGCGGTCAGGGAGACATGCTTAACCGAGGCATTCCAACTTAGTCCTCAGGGGTAGCAACGCATCTGTGGTCGACCTAAGAAAGAACATCCTGTCTTGGGCTGATTCCATGGGCGGCAGTAACCTTACCATCAGGTGGACTACATGCTCGTTTGCTACCTCCAAGTCATAAAAAAGTATATATGGTAAAAAAAACAAAACCGAAGTAAACGCAACATTTTTTATCCTTATCACAGTTTATATATGTACACGCGCTGTAAACCAAACCGACAAATGATGACGTGCCTTCACTTTATGGATCTCAATATTTTCATGTTCACGCATGAACAGCTTCAAATATTTCACGATAAAAGAGAAAGCTTTTACAGATAGTTAAAATATTACACGATGTATGTACAGTAGATACTTAAAATATTAGCTACATACTCGTGCTTATGCACGTCCCTTCATTACAAAATAATAATCTATCTATCTATACATATAATAAATCTTTCAGTGATTGATGTCTGTACATGGAAGATATCTAAGAGAAAGACATTTTAGGGGTCTTTATTGAAAAAATAGTACCCAAAAATTTTTTTTTTATAGGATTTTTGTCTGTGCTTTTGTGCACGCTAATCTCAGAAATGGCTAATATGATTTGAATGCGGGTTTCATTGATGTATTGTTGTAAGCTTCAGTTAACATTTAGTGTTTGTTTCATAAAAAATTGCTCATAAATAAAAATGTTGTTGGACGGGGTCGGGGAGGCGGTACGAAGTGCGCCGGGTGAGCTAGTTTCTTAACATTTTGCCCACTTTCGGTACAACACAATACTCTTTATCGAACACCAGGGAACAATTAATGTGTAGAATAAATACAAATATTATAGTCGGTGTAACCAATTGGCGGACTTATCGCAGATAGCGATTTCTTCCAGTCAACCGCGTGGTACAAGATTACTACAGAAGAGACATAAGTTAGGGTATAAAGAGAAAATAATAATAATAAAATGAGGTAAAATAAGATGTAAATTGGTTCACAGGATGGATAGACAGGTTTTAATCTTTTCTGTGTATTCTTGTTAAACTGTACTATATTGATGCGTATTATCAAAAATATTAACTGCCTTCCATGGAATACAATTTGAATAGTTTTTAAGCGTTACAATATATGGCACTATTATTTACCATCCATAGCGTACTCTCGAGGAACGGGCACGGCAACGACGATGCCCGAGGATAGTTGCAACTGTCGAGCTGAGTGTAGCATGCGGGCCGCGTGGCTGGCGTCCTTCGCGCGGTACGGCGCCCGGTGTCCAGATCGAACCGTGTAGAACGCAGGCAACTCGTGCGAATCGCCAAATGCACATACCAGGACTCCCTGGGTTTCCTGTTAATTTAATAATTAATTTGTAAAAAAACGAGCTAACGAGCCTGCAGTCCACCTGATAATAAGTTGTCACTGCCGCTCATGGACATCTGTAACCAACCCAAGATAGGATCAAAGTTCTTTCTTAAGTAGACCACAAATGCGTTGCTACCCCTGAGGGCTAAGTTGGAACCCCTTGATTAAGTATGTCTCCCTGACCACCCCCTTCAAAGCAGAACACACCCTACCGTTATAAGGCAGAAATAGGTGTGGCGGTGGTACCTCCGGAGTCGAACCGTAAAAGGTTCTACCACATAACTATTTATATATTATTGTTTTTTTTAGGATAGGATGAGGACACAGTTTACACGCCTTAAAAGTGTCTGCCTTAATACTTGAAATCATACTTTACGATTTTGTATTTTGTTGTGCTATAACAACAACATATCTTGTCGTTCACGACGTAATTTTTAATGTGTAACATAAAATGATTTCAAACACAGCAAAGTAATCTTGACTCAAAGCAAATTTCCCTTTATATTACCTTAAGAATTCCTACACTTTATAACGTACTTCATAAGATATTCGGGAAGAAGTTAATGCGTCTTGAAACTGAGAGGCATAATATTCTCTTTGTAAAGTTAACAAGCGCAAAGTATTAGCGCTTTATTGCTTGATGTGTGAAATTGCGTAAGGTGAGCCATGGCAAACCACCCATAAACTTTGTCATGAAACTTGTTGACTCCTAAAATATCCCTGCATTAAGTTCGACGATTCATTGACAACTCGACTGAAACAACCATTTATTTCCGTATAATAAACGTTGTCCTCGATCTTCTGGAACATGCTAAAATTTTATTCATTCATTATATCAATGATTCATTTATTCATGTACGAAATTAGCATGTTACATCCGCAGTTCTCTGGATGCAACAAAACTTTATCTGGCATTATTTTTGTATCGTTTATTGTATCGTAACTTTTGGTTAAAAAGCAAGGCTGTATGCACCCTGTAATCATGATGTTTTGTCGTAGTCTCTTATGCATGTTCTTTTACTGCTTGTCGAGACATGGTATCTGCTTCCTTACGAGGTATTCTCGGGATCGTATAACTTACTATATCACACTCCTCTATACAAAAACATTATACCTATTGAACGATTATACCCTTACATTTCGTGAATAATTTATTCATTCTGCTACAAATAACCATTTTAACTTTAACCTTTTAAATTTTATTACGTAAGTTTTCTGTTAGAGTTAAATACGAGAAAACTTCGATCCAAATTAACACATCTGTTGAATGGATACTCATATATTTAAAGCAAGATGAGTGCAGTCGAAAGTGCTTACTCGCTAGGGATGGGTTTAATATTTACAGAGGGAAATTGCAGCTCGTCGGAAGTACCAATTGAGAGTAGAAAATAATTTACCAGGTACTCCAGAGTCCTTTCTATATCCAGGATTGACTTAGCGCCGCTGCATACCACTAGGGTTTTGCTCCGACCCAGTTCGGTCAAGTCGGCGGATACATCCATCGTGTATTCTCCTTCCCGATGTACTCCTCCTGCGCAATTTAACTATAATAAATGCGAAGCTTAGTTAGTTGTACATTTCCTTTCTTGCATTATGTTTGTAATAATCACTTACATAATGTGTTAAATAAACTACTCATTGTAACATGGAACATCAAAGGACAGATGTATAGTAATAGTTCACTTGCTTACATTATTTGAATTGTTTCTACTAGCATAACTGAGAGTTAGTTTATTACTCAAAGCGCTTAAAATAGACACATTCAATCAGTGCATTTGTGGACTTAAGCCTGAAATCAAAACTACACATAAAACCGCATTGTCCGACATTCTATGAAGGGTTACGTCTAACCCTCGTAAAATATATAATACTTGTATAATCGACTGAAATAAGAAAGGGCCACAGATGCGTTGCTATTGTAAGGATTTAGAAGGGTCCCTTGTGGGCTTCAATCGCTGGCTCGTTTATCCACCGTCCTCGCAAATAATGCGATGGGTTATGGTAAATTTGATAAATGCTACGAATGTACCGACGCGTATGAATTGAATATTTCGGGCTGTCATTCACTACTCTACCAAAGAATATAATCGCTCCGTTATATTCTTTGAGTAGTAAATGACAGCCCAATATAATATAGTATTACATATAGTATGAAATAAGTCGACAGCAGTTTTAAGCGGAGACATAGAAATAAAACCGTTTAAAATGAGATAGATAAACTAAATTGACTTAGTAAACATTTCTGATCAGAATCATGTAAATACTCGCGTATAGTTTTGTGTTATTTTCTTCGCATTGAAATTAGAAAAGCACATAGATAATTACATGAGCATATTTTCTCCTAACAGAAGCCTACTAAATTGATTCGCTACGTGATAATGAAACCAAAAGCCATAGCTAAAGGTATGTTTCCTCGCTATCCATTGCAAGAATTTTATGCATACATTGTAAGGAATGTTGGAACTTTGTATAGGCCAACAGTGTATTTGGGCCTCAGTATATGTTGGCCCAGTGTATTGTATAAATGTACGTAAAACTTAAAATAAAATTTACGTATTATATTCAACTATCATCGTTTTGTTGTTTTGTCTGTTTTTTATTAATCAATCAAAATATTAATTTAAAAGTTTTATAGGCTAAGAGGCTTTAGTTACAGATTAATTAATCATTAAGGTAACAAAAGGTTAATGTTGAAAGTCTAGCTCGTTTTATTCTAGCTCGAAACAGCTCTTTTTGTTAAAGCTTCAACAAAGAATGTGCAGTTTAAAACGCAAATATATACTGTTAATACGTAGAAGTTAACGTAAGTAAACATTTAAAATAGAATGTTTAAATTGAATCCCAAACATATGTACATATTGTCAATGTGTTTACATTTAAATTGAAGCATAAGAAATAATCATTATCAAACCAATCAAAAAGAATCAAGAATCAAATTTTGTCAAGAATTAAGTGTTTGATTTTTTTTATCGCTGAGCGGTAGCCAACGAGCATGTAGTCCACCTGATGGTAATTGGTCACTTCCACCCATAGACATCTGTAATCAACTCAAGACAGGATCGAAGTTCTTTCTTAGTCGACCACAATTTTTTCCTTGCTACCAGTTGAGGACTAAGTTGGAACGGCTCGATTAAGTATGTCTCCCTGACCACACCCTTCAAACCAGAACACAGCAGCAAGAACACTGCTGTTATAAGACAGAAACAGGTGTGGCGGTGGTATCTCCTGAGTCGAACCGTAAAAAGTTCTACCACCTACGGAAATCTGGCCAATAGGGCACCTTTCATTTTCAGCATTCACTACATATACTTATTTGTTATTATTATTTGGTGCACAATGTCAACGTCCGATTTAAACAATTATTCAAGTCATTTTATCATACTCATTACGTATATTGATGGCGCAAACAATCTGGCCCAATGTGTACTGGAGTCCGATACTGGCGGCAGGCGAGCGTACTGTGGCGTGGAATTCGGTATTAATTTCATCGTTCATTCAGGCCCGCGCTCCCGGCTGCTCTAATTGAATGCGATACGTGAAAACGGTGGATCCACTCGCGTACCAAAATTCATGGACGTTCCACTATCATTGGCTGAATAATTGAAGCTTGAAGAATTTTAGTGCAGTGAGAATTTTTGGCATAACGCAGCTATAAAGCGTACAGAATTGATCTAAATCCGCGGACGCCGATAGAGCACAGTTTATTTTAAAAAAAAGTAATAATATAATAATATTATAAATGTATTAAAATGGTGAATTATAAGTATTTATCAATAATCAATCAGATAGTATTAATGCACGTTGCATTAATACTTTCTCATCTTAAAAACAGATTAGATAGATTTATGAAATCAATATTTGATATCTCTAGTTCTGAAAAAATTTAATGTTATATGAAATATTTAATGTCTTTCTTACCTTTAGTCGAGTACTAAACAGGACTTTCGTTCAGACAACCACTTTAAACTATAAGTATTACATGTGTGTAACATTCAGACGTCTGGTTCAATCTCTTAATTTTGTTGATATTCATTTCATCCTACAGATTTCACTCCGAAGCTACTTTTGTACCTATTTTTATGAACTAAATGAATTTCTCAAAACACAGTTGTTTTGGTAACAGCATAAGCAAAGAAAAAAATAAAAATCATAAAAATTTAAATATACTAAACGACGAATTTTATAAATGTATAACTTTGACATAATCTTTCAAGATTATTTCAAAGTTATTATTAAGCAATTTGTTTGTGTTTGAGGTATATATAAATTTTTATGATTTTTATTTTTTACT
>DWNJ01000480.1:0-15280 GCA_018250275.1 Udranomia eurus | reverse complement strand
GCATGCGATCGTGCAAATTAAGCAACATCGGGCGCGATCAGTAACTGGATGGGTCTGACCGATAGTGGTATTTTCATGTGCGATTCCGTGCTGGGCACGCTAAGCAGTTTATATTGTTACACATAGCAGTCGTTAAACCTTGTCGAAGTAAAATTTGGGGTTCGAAAACATCCAACATACTATTGTCCGAAACCTTCCCCAGTTGTGGGTATAGACCTGTGCCCAGCCCAGTGCCAAAGCATACAGACTGTCTTACAATATCCAAAAAAGTATTGTTCTCAAGAGATAGAAAAAATGTTTTCAATGCGAGGAAAGCCGCGAATAAAACTAGTAATTATATGTGAACATTTTTTAAAGCATGCGTATGCCTGCATAGGTTTTCCACTCACAGCTGAAGTACAATGCCAGCAAGCACAGAAGTGTAATTACAGTACAAGCATGAAAAACTATCCACATTTCAGCCCTCCGGAAACGCAACTTTTGCTGCTTTCGAATAGAGAGCTTTTGTTTGAAGCACTGAAAGCTTTCACATTTTTTCGAAATGCAAATAACAATGAGGGTTGGATTTATTTCAGTTTTTAATTTAACGAAACAACCTGCTTTTACGGTGTAACAATAGAGTTTTATTATGTATAATGGAAGCAGAGCAGATATTTTCATTTTCATCAATTGTGTCCACTGTTGGCCGGCAGGGCCGGATTGAGGTAGAGCGGAGCCTATAGGAAATTGGATGACGCCAAAAAAAAGTTCGTCCAACATCGAAACGGGGGATTTCGTACTTCGAGGCAGTAAGAGTGGCTCGCATCATCCAGTCCACGACCCCACCGTGATGATGGAAAAAGGGCCTCAAATGTAGGTGTTACCCAAATTCTTATGGATCCGATGGTGTCTGAGCGTCCCAAACTCGCGGGCCCCGTGTCACTTGCTACTCTTGCTATGTGCTTAATCCGGCACTGGCTCTTGGACCATAGGACCACTTTCTTTGACAACTTTAGGACCTTCTAAGCACAGGTTACCTAAAAAAACAGAGGTGCGTAATGATTCCGAGCCTCAACGAGATACCCAGAAAATGCGCTATATTATTTTAATGATCTCAAAGATCACCACTGTATACGTACAATGCAAATTAAAAATAAAATAATATAATATTGCTAATTGAATATATGCGTCAGAATAATGTTCATGAGACATAACTTAACCGAGGCGTTCCAACTTAGACCTCAGGGGTAGCAACGCATTTGCGGCAAATAACTTTGATCCTGTCTTGGGTGTCCATGGTGTCCATGCATGCTCGTTTGCTACCTCCCAGAGTTGTACACAATTGACTGACATGACATTTTTGTGGTGGTAGAACATTTCGTGGTTCGACCCCGGTGGAACCTTGGCCATACATATTTCTGCCTCATAACAACAGTGTTCTTGCGCTTGTGTTCTGGTCTGAAGAATGTGGGGACACATTTAGCAGAGGCGTTCCAACTAAGTCCTCAGGAGTAGCAACGCATCTGGTCGACCTGCGAAAGATCCTGTTGTTTACGAGTGTCCATGGGCGGCAGGGACCTTATCATCAGGTGGACTGTACTCCTTTGCTACCTCGATGTTATATAAAAAATATCCTGAGCGCGTTAACGTGCTTTCACAAGTTTCTCACAATTAGACTAACGCAAAAACTTCTCCAGATTATTTTACTGTGTTGTTAAACTTCGTTTGTAATTATTATTGTCATCGAAATACTTTCGTTCCCACGGCCCCCGAGCTATTAACGTTAGCGGCTTGAGAAACTTAAATTTTATTGTTCGTCTGATATACTTACTCTTTATTGTGTTATCCCACATTCTTCTGTCGTGAGGTTTGAATGTGGCAAAATTCTGCGTAAACTATATAAATAAAATGATAGACGTCTGCCGTTGTGGGTGTGTCACGAAAAAAATCTAGATGGATTTCAATTAAGTCTCTAAGTTTTGTTTCTTAGACGCGTGTCTCGTATCATTAAAATAATATTGGTACATCTTCCTTTAGTACAAAGATATAAAGTTTTAAGAGTATAAAGTTATTTAGTATATAAACAACGTTTTTAATATTTTATGAAAAAATTAAATGACATTTTATGTTTTATAATGTCGATAAATATATCAATCAAATTTCATCAAGAAACATAAACGAAAAACTTATTATATTATATAGTAGATATTTTTTTACAATATATTTTTATTAATGAGATGAACGTTAATTAATGCTCACGTTGTAATCTTTATAGTTTTTATATTATGATTAGTTATAAAATAAATACGAAAATGCGAACGCCATTTTGAAAATAAATCTCTCATATCTATGTTAGGAAACACTCGCTTAACACATCAAAATATAAAAAAAATGACGTAACAGAGCTGTCACTTGAGTGTCTTGAATTATATTATTTATTTTTCATAATTGAATTGATACTCATATCTAGTTAACGTCTTACCTAAATAAACGAGGCGAGCGTTTTTTTTGGATTTTCCAAATTATTTTATACATTTTGCAAATACGTAATATTTCACGATAATTGTTTTGTTGGGTTGAATATACTCCTGCGGCGATTTGCATTCCTCTTTTTGAGCGGTAAGCTAAACAAAATTTTTTTCTCGCGCTTTGTTTCTGCACTCATTAAAGTCGTTCCAAAATATGCAAATCTCTTAGCCCCCCTAACCTTTTAATTGTTTATAAAAGTAACCTCGTATGCAACATAGGAAAATTAAAAGTTGTTATTAAAAGTTCGTGTATAATATTCATATTTTAAAACTAGAATGTATGTAGTAAATGTAGGTAAGCAATATTCTGCTCAAGGGTATCAATAATCAGGTATTAAAACGAAATTATTAGTCGACTCGTGTATGCATATATCAATGTCAATATTTCAGTTTGGTTTTACTTGTGGGTTACCACATAACGTAGTATCTCGTGACTGGGGCCCGACACTAGCAGCGCTGCCGTCGCAAGTAAAGCGCTAATTGCGCTTATAATTACTTTCCGTGCGACGAACGCATCAGTCGTGCCTGGCGTATAGAAATGCGACCGTGAGCGACGCTCGACGACGATTTCACTTCACGTTACTACGGAAACTCGATTCGATTGTTTTCATATACTCGCAGATTCTTATGATGATGTTGAATCAATTGGTCTGTTTTAAATTATTTTACTAGCTTTGTTGTGTGGCACTCGTGATGATAGTCAGAATAGTTAAGGCCTAAAGGTAAAAGACTGAAAAACAAACCTACTAGTATACGCTATTTCAACTCCGTTGCTTATTAATTGATAATATATTTTATCAAGTAGTAGTAGTAAAAATTATAAGTCGGCACGTCAGTCACGGCAAGAAAACACACGTACACTAAATACGTAGATAGTGCTTATGAAATCTCAACATAATTCACACTACTACGTCCCTACATTGAAAATATCCAAATGTACTTTTACAAATGTGTTTGTTATAATTGAAATACTTTTCATTTGCATCATATCAATCGTGCCGCACTTTCATGACCACAATGAATAGAAGTAATTGCGGCGGCGAGTCGTGAGCGGCGAGAGAGAGGCGCGGTTTCTCTCCAACGTGTTACCATGGAAACCAGAATCAGATTTTCTAAGTGCAGTCTTTGATTCGGAAACTTTATAGAAGAATGAATAGTTTAACCTGAGAGATACCGCTGCCAGCTTAACAAGTTCATTCATCGAGTTGGATGCATGTATTCTTCCAACGATTTTATTCATTAGAATATACATTTGTAGTATGCTTGTTTCATTTCTAAATAACATGATAAGTAATTTATTCGAAGTAGGGAATTTTTGTTAGGACGTTTTGCTAACCTATTTTACTTACTACCAGTTATCCGGCCTATTTACTACAGTAGACTTATCTAGTGCGGTAATATCTACTACTAATGAAATACAGGTATTTCGAATTTTTATGTCATATGACGATAGTGAAATGTTTGCTTTGCTATATCCTACAAATTCCTAAATATGCATTTCAAAAATTCAAAAAAAAAAAAAAAAAATTCATTGCGTAACGTTGGCAAAGCCTGAATGCGTCATCGTCATAAAGAAAATAATTAATTAAACCACACCATAAACCATAACCAACCATACATTCACGATATCTTGTATATAAATCCTTAAGTATTGCCAAAGCACAAACGGCGTACCTTTCCTGTTTAATACAAAAAACAATTCGAGTTGCAATAGTAACTACGCTGCACCGCCGGAGACAAGATTGACGACAGTTATTTCGTCGGTTCGTGTGGCGGCGAAATGTGCGTGGCGTGGTAGAAAGTTTAGTTTATACAGTGATGTAAACTGATTGAGTATCCGTTTGTTCAGTCATATACGTTATTATTTATGTTTTTTAATATTGATATAGCACACGAGCATGCAGGCCACCTGATGGTAAGGCGTCACCTGTAATCAACCCAAGACTGGATCGGAAAAAATACACAGTATTGTAATGTCCTGGGAACTTGTAAGTGGTTAAATTTTCCTGCATGTTGCATTATAATGAAGGTAAAACTATTTACTATAAGTAATAAGTTATTGAAATCATCTTTACAGGAATAAATTATTCTAATCGGCACTTTTACAATAATTAGTCATTCCAATCGACACCTTTACAGTTAACCTTACCAACATTGTTACAAGATTGAGTTTGATTAGGTAGACAATTTGCATTTTTACAATAACATTTTATCCTTACCGAGGCAATAATTAGTTATTGTAATCGTCATATTTGCAATAATAGGTTATTCTAATCGCGACAAGTGTTGTATATTACAAGGGTTATATGACGAGCGATGGCTGAACACGACAATAGCGATTAATTCCAGGCCAGTGGTTATTGGAACTGTGGAGTAAATGTGTCATGATATTAATAGCATTACAGAGGGGAAATGTTATTTCATAGTGTACGTATTCGATACATTCTAAATGAGAATCTTCTCTTAACTCGCACGGGAGTAACATCGCGGAAGACTCAGCTCCATGCTCGAGGACTTGGACTATGGTATGCTATACAGGGCTTCCGGTTGCGGAGACATACCCAGCAGTGGGACATGAAAATGGAAGTTCAATGGAATTAAGAAGGTCTCTACGAAATCTTTTTCGTTGCACTAAAATGAGTCATCAAAAATGCTCTTCAGAAGATTTGTGTACTTGGCACCTCCTTTCTCTACAGACGCAAAACAACTGTTAGCTTAAAAATAATCTGCTACAGAAGCCTAGCATATGAAGTCTCTCTATCCTAACCAATCCTATAGTATCCTAACGAATCTTATCCAGTGACAGTCAAAAACTCTCTTATCCCCGATGACATCGATGGAACCCCTCTTCTGTCTTCAATTTATCACTGCTGCCCTCTCCTACCCATTCCATTTATCTTGCTTTCTATCTTCAACCATAATTTACTACAAATAAAGTTTAATCTAACCTATCTATCCAGTCAAACGCAGATTGGAAATGGAGTCAGTTAAGACCATAAGTGAAAAAAACAGCAGAAATATGTATATTTAACTCAGTCGTAAAGTAAAAAAGTTAACAGAAAGATCTCTAGCAAACCCATGAAAATGATTTATGTCTTGTTAGTTCCGCTTAAATTATTATTCCTGTATCGTCTCCTCAAGGATATAAGGTATCAATATATTACTTACCAACACGACCAACTCTCGGAATACGAATATGCATGAGATTGTTAAGGAGCTCCGCACACACTATACTTCCTGTGAAACAAACTCAAGTAATTAAAACGATAGAATTATTGACTTACACGTTCACCCATATGGTTGCACACTTAACTAAGTAGGCATTAAATATTTCAAATATTTTATATTTGAAGTAGACACCTACTTCAAATATAAAATATTTTGTCTCAAATCTGCTCCCGCCTTTATCAATTTATCGGAAGTGTACACAAGTATGATAATGATTATCGTCGGCTTTGTTTAGGTATACGTGTTAATTAATGATTCTAATTAACATATTATTATGAATATGTATGTAATAATAAATATTAAACACTGAACGAACGACCGTGGCTATGTAAATAAGGTCTCGTTTTCGAATATTAATTGTCTACATATTTATTTCGGATTGAGCCTATACAATTGTTTTCATGTAATTTACAAATTATGTATAAACAATGCAACTGTAGAATGTAGCATTTGTTGTTTTGTCAACTTAATGCAAAACTTACCAGTTATGATACTGCTATTTATTAAGTGACAATCAAGAAAATGTTCTATAATATATAAGTTATTTTATTTTGTAACTTTTTTACTTTTTGTACTTTCTCACTGGAAGTTATTGGGGGAGACCTATGTCCAGCAGTGGACTTCTTGCGGTTGATGATGATGATGACTTTCTCACTTGTGGATCCAAAAGTAAAGCCATTATAAGTGATAGACCTACAATACAATACTTTCGTAAGAAATCCGTTTCAACCAAATTTGGCTGAGGGATTAGCGTGCAGCGTGAATGAAAATGAAAAGGAAAGATACATTTTGTCTCGCTTGCGTAACCGCGAGTACGCTTCGTTTGTTCTTAGTTAACAGTTTTAGTCATACTACTCTACCATATTAAGTAAGTGACCTTCGAGATCTGCAGTTTTATTTTATACTAGAAACTCGGTAATCAATACTGAACATGAAATCTAATCAAATTCTTTTGACAATTTGAAGACTACTTCATATACAGAATTAGTTTAATTATTAGATTATTAGATCCATAATAGTGTTGGTGTCTAAGCTTCTTTGCAGAAAGACCAAGATCCGCACTTACAAAACAGTGATAAGGCCAGTCTTGATGTACGGCAGTGAAGTTTGGACGCTGACTCTTGAAGAAGAGGAAAAGCTTTTAGTGGCTTAAAGGAAAATTATGCGGGAGATTTTAGGTCAGACTCAGAGAGTTGATAGGAGCTGGAGGGTCCGAAGGAAACGAGAGATAGAAGAGCTGGTCGCCGAACCGAATATCATGGGAGTATTCAAAGATCAGAAACTTCGCTGGATGGGCCATCTGGGAAGGATGGGGAACGATCGTCATGCAAAAAAAGCACATCTTGGAATCCCAAGTGGCCGCTGCCAGATAACGCTGGAAGGACGCCGTGGAAGAAGACCTGCGAGATCTGCGAGTTGCAGACTGGGTGGAGGTGGCTCACATTCTCTTGATTCAGAGGCCAATACTTACTTCCGGTCGCTGCACCAGAGGAGTAAATGAGTAAGATCATGAAGGCCTATTTTTCGATTATTTTTCTAGACTATTATCAGAAAGATAGAAAAGAGAGGGAGCTGGTCTATTCTTTTATTGGTTTTCCTCCTCTTCTAATGCAATCTTAATTCAGAAGTGAAAAGTTAACGGAACCAGGAACTCGTTGTAGAGAAACTAACAAGAAGGAATCAACTCCCACCTTTGGGCAAGATATGGTACCTGTTTTGCCTGAAAAAGTAAAACTGGAACTTGAACACATTTATTTAACAACCTTAATACCTTCCGAATTCCCGTCTGATTTTTAATAATGAACAAACTCATTTATAAATCAAATATTTCGAACCCGCAGCCACTCGCTAATTAAATTTAACGAGCGTAATCGCCACAATTAATATTCGTTTTGATCTCCCTAATGGCAGCCATTAGTAGGGAACGCCTTTGTTAATTGCACTGTTTTACCAACAAACATTTTATAGGTCTACCTATATTGAAAAGAAGTGTGCATAGCCCCGAGACTTGTGCAGATATGCGATCAAGCAAGTAAGGTAACTCGCAGAAGATCACCCATGCGATGGACTTGTCAGGTGAAATCCGTAGTTGGAAACCGCGTGTCAGAGTGCGCCAGACAGTCTTCTATCAGAGAGAGATGACGGGAGATCGTGAAGAAAGCTGTGTCCACGTCTAACACTAACGTGAACGCCTCGACGTGACAACCGCTCTGCCAACGACAGAGAAGAAGACGTGACATGGCGCGCTCTAAAACTGGATGGGTATGATCGATAGTGGCAGTTTCATGCGCTTCCGTGCTTCAGAGGTCACTTAGTAGTGCAGTACCATATCGGAGTCCAAACGGAGGTTCGAAAACATCCGACAGATTGGTTGGCCACTCCACGCCAGTTCTTGCGCCAATTCGCATTAGAGCAGCGGGACGGAGCCCGAGGCCTTCTTCGCTTATGGGGCGTAAGAATGATAAAGGCCCATATTGAGAATAATAATGATGGGCATCTGTAATTAACCCAAGACATGATCGTTGTTCTTTCTCGGGTCGACTACAAATGCGTTGGTACCCCCGAGGACTAAGTTAGAACGCCTCGGTTATGTCAATCAGAACCCAGCAGCAGGACCACTGCTATTGTAAAGCAAAAATAAGTTTGGCGATGGTGCCTCCGGAGTCGAACCATTACAAGGTATAATTCTACCTTCAAAATCAAATAGACTTATTATAGAAAAATTAAGAGAACAAGAAAATAATCCAAATTTTTCAATAGGCTGTAATTTGAAGAAAAGTACAGCAAAATTTTACCTCAAAGTGATTTTGAACCCGAATCCCAAATGTTTTTTTAGAATTCTTTTTCGTACACAATTTAAAAAAAATAGTGAATACCTAGAATAACAATAATAATACACTTCACACAAAAAAATATTTTTTATTGTTATTCTGTTACGGCACAGTAACGTTGTTTTCTTAAGTTAACCAAAACCTTCAATGTGTCACAAAACCTAATGACAGACGCATGCGAACCCAAAAAAAATATTAGTTCATAAGATTTTTTGCTATCCTTGTGAACAGAGTGTGAAGGTGGGCAAATAAAGCCATAAACTATAAAAAAACGTGTACTACATACCTCCGATTCACTTTTCTGCAGCAACCCTCATCAAATACGCAGTAAAAACGTCATAATTACTGCATTGTTATGACGATTGCGTCTGCTTCTTTGGTTAGAGCTTCTCAATCTTACTTTAGAGCGCCACCGCTATTATGATGTCAACATTAGATATTATCTATTACATACGATATATTATACTCGAAAGTTCTTTTTCAGTCCTTGAGTGCAAAAAAAGTGATAATTAATACTTAAATTTCATGTATTACGAATTGGCGTTGTTTTATAATTTTTAACATTGATTAGAATCAGAAATTATCGAATTATTTTCCATTTTAATTAAGAAGACAAACATTACTAAAAAACTTTTCTTAGTTTGCCTTGTAAAAAACACGCATATTCTCTGCCCGGCTGGACTGCCTTAAATCTTTAAAAGTGTAAATTCTAAAATTCTATAAATGTCTGTTTTCAGACGCCCAACACCATTTGTAAGTTTACACCAGACACAATCCTTGTAGACATGTTAGAAGACACGTAAAAAGCATTCAAAAGATTGAGATAAAAAACGTTCAAAAGGTTGAGTATCTCTGCATCAAGCTAATTCCACTTAATGAGCGCGACCAACCGACAAAGGTGTTATGAATAAATAACCAGTTAACAATAGAACAAACGTACAAAAAAGACAGAAAATACTTTTATTGATGGTGCGCCTACGTCGTCTCGTTTCTTCTTCAAGTATTTCTGATGCTATCTTGTTCTCAGAATGCACGGCATCTGTCTCCCTTCTCCTTATGCATGGTAGATAATGTCGTCTCTCTCACCCATCAATCGATATCCCTAGACACCCACGGTAACCTGTGGAATAAAAAGAACGCTGGTTCACCGTTGTAATGTGCAGCTGAGATAATTGATAGTGAGTTAATTGGTTGTTTTGATTTATACTGATAACATAACGCAGTAAACAAATTTAAATTGTAGTTAGTTCCTTTAAGAGTTTGAAATTCGAACGTGGGGCGCTCAAATTACTTTTTGAAGTTATGTGTATTGTAAATTAAGCTGTAGTCCAACTGTGGTATCGGAATTCTCTCGATAAAGCGGCTGGGTTGTCTCATCCGTTAGTCAGAATTACTAGTATTGCTACTATACTACAACAACAATTCCACAATTTCTATATACACACGAATGTGTGCAATCTTCACTTGGTCGGGATAGTGACTACGGAAGGAAGAGGCTCTGATCCATATATAAAATCCACCAGCAGCCATGGGATAGAATATCTCCATAGGTTGATAAAAGCTGGGCACATCATCAATGCCGTGTTTGTCTATGTTGTACCTTGGATGGGTCATCAGAGAGCCGAAATGGAAAGACAGCGTATGCGTAGGTACCAACATGTCTTAAGAATCACAGACTCATCACTTACCAGCGTTTCAAACTGCCGCAAACCAAATGTGGTGATAAGAAAAGTGTGTTTCACGAACGGGAATAACACACATTTTTTTAATACAGTGAGGGAGGGGTAAATGATCACTGCCGCCTATGGACATTTGTAATTAATCCAATAGAGCGTCGAAGTTTTCTTAAGTCGCCCACAAATGCATTGCTACCCCTGAGGACTAAGCTGGAACGCCTCAGTTAAGTGAGTCCATTACCATTCCCTTCAACCCAGAACACAGCAGTAAACTGTGGCTATAGGCAGAAATAGGTGTGCCTCCGGAGTCGAACCACGTAATGTTCTACCACATACCTATAATACAAGCTCAATGTTCTATTATTAATCTGGTATATCCACCGGTTGCAGTAGGTAATAACTTAATATCTTTAATAGGAAAACCTATGAGTGTGTGTTGCTTATTCAAAGAATTGGTAGTGTTGTGTTATTTCCAATGCGAAGTTTTTAAAGCATATCGTGCGACGCTGGAAGCCAACTGATTGACAAGACAGAATTGCACATAACCCCGCGTCTTGTGTAGATCAAATGCGATCAAGCGAGATAAGCAACGGGTGCGGTCAAGAACTGGATGGGTCATGCTTCGGACGGCACGTTAGCCTGTAAGTCTTGATAACATCGAAAGACAGCAAACGATAAACCTAGTCAGATCATCAGTCAGTCCATCTGGGAGTTTATAAGCATCCGTCAGACCTAGAGTTTTATCTTATCCTACCTATGACCTAGAGTGGTATCTTTCTTGTACAGACTCAATCACTTACAGATTTATAGACACTCTTCAATCTATACATATAGTATAGGTTGAAAATGAAAAAAATAGCGTTATGGTTGGTACCATAATTGTACCGTACTGGTTTACGTCGTTCGGTTGCAACGAAATTCCGATTAATGGCATCAATGAAATAAATGCATAGCGGCGCGCGCTGCGAGTTCCGTACCGAGGGGGACCATACTACCAGAGTCCGTAGGACGCGATCATTTTATTATCATTTACCATAAATTGATTACTATCCTAGGCACGGATTTTTTCTAAGTTTTCTATTCTTCATAACTTTTAAACTACTTACTTTTAACGTAATATTTAATTTTATTGACCGCTTCAAATAAGTTCAAAAACATGGGTTATCGATCGATGCGGTCGATACGATCAAGACGTTATACGCATACGCGTTGTACGCCCTTCTCTATATTTTATATTAAATAATAAAATATACAATACAAAACGCCTTAAAATATTTAAAACGAAAAAATATATAAAAATAACATTATAATAACGCAAAGTAAGTACTAGGTCACGATGTATTTTTTATTTTTGGAAATACTTTTGTTTTAATTCACACCAAAAAAAATATTACATAAAAAATGTCCTTATTATGTGCATCGTGTGCTATACCTACTCGTCCATCTCCAGAGGCAATTTATTTATTTTTTATCATCCCTCGCCTTTTCCCATGCTAGCCCGTTATCCGGCCCTTCTACAAGCTTTTTTATTCGGAAGTGAATTAATTATGATGAAAGAACCTTCAAACAAGGCCTAGCATACTTCCGGTTGGCTTGTCGAACATAATATAGATATGTCAATATAGGATACTTTAAAAACCAGCTATTCCATCGCCTGTATTTACGGATTACAAGCTTTCGTTCAAAGCCTTTTAATTTACGTAGAATTCAGTTTATGCTTTAATTAAAATGCCATATGAATTCGAGAGATTTATCTAGGTTTTTCTGCCGATATAAAAACCGGGGCAACGACCTGTCTGTGGTCAGTTAAATTTTATCCGAAATTACGTATATACATTAAGTAAACGTGTATTACAGAATAGATAAAAGTTATCCCTTTAGCAAGTCATAAATTAAAACGAATGGATTTTACCTAAACTAAGAAATATAATAAATTATTTATTATTATATAATCATAACACATTTTAAAATGCGATAGGATCAGAGTTTAGAATCTCATCTGTCCATTGCTCTATTTTTTTTAATGTAAGGGAAATTCGGCACGGATACTCTTCCGCCAGAGGGTCGACGGGGTTATGTGGGGCTCCAACACATCCAAAACCTTGCGGTATTCCTACCCGCTACTTCAGGGTGGAGCCGCGGGAATACTTGCGCACACTTCTGCGACTCCGCCAGTGGCGTCCGGACCCATTATCGGTGGGCCCACGCTCCCGACTCCGAAGTCGGCGCGCCGAACACTAGGGCGCCGTCCATCCCGGGATCGTTACGTAACGGCGACTGACGGCTCGAATCAGTCACTGCCACCGGTCCCGTTACGGAGGCAGGCGGCGATCTTGCGCGTATCGGATACGTACTGCGCGGGTACATGACCACTTCTCCCGACTCCTTGGCCCTCTCAACCATCCATTGTACTATTGAAGGAAACTAACTAAGTTGGTACCTACTCTCAACTCTAGCCTATAAACTTAGTTACACGTGTATTACGAGACGAGACGCGTACGTATTGGAATAAGAAATTACTTAAAATAAAAGTTAACAATAACCAATAAATTAATTACAATTGTTCTAAACTCTGTAATTGTCTGTTTTTGTCACTGAAACTACCAATTATAATAATAATAACTAACAATTAACATACCGTTGCATTATTATTATCCTTAATTATTTTAAATTACCTAACACTATAACGTGTTATTAAATCGAGTTGTTAAGGTACTTGTCTCAACGCCAGCTATTGAAATAAACTTATCTCAATACATTACGGGATTACCATGCAGAATACGAATGTTTCGTGGTCATTCCGGCCCATGGATATCATTTTATTACGCTCACATTTTAAGTGTAAAAGCCACATATGCTTTTGAAGGAGGTGGAACCTTTTACGGTCCGGAGACACCACCGACACACCTATTTCTGCCTTATAACAGTAGTATTCTTGCTGCTGTGTCGTGGTTTGAAGGGTGTGGTCAGTAAAATAAAATTTAAGCTGAGGGGGAAATCCATTTAATTGTGAATACCGGGAAAAGAGACAATTTCTTTGTTGAGTTTTATGACCGTCATTCGCTTAAATTTCGTATCATTACAAGAAGAAAACACCTTATAAGAAGTTTTGCAGCATTTTGGATAGAACTCATGGACCGGTTCTATTTAATTTAAAGTACCAGTGAGTACTATTTATACTAATTTTATATCATCCATACATCCATCAAAATTGTATTGTCCACTGCTGGGCAAAGGCCTCCGCCATTCAATGCTACTCGGCATCGGCAAACCGATCGCCTTCATCTTCGTCACTACATCTGTAAAATAAATTTAGTTCGCAGGTTTTTTATCCGAATAATAAAAAATTGGTTCATCGTGTTGTAACAAATTGTAGGTGTAAAATAGATAAAATATATAAATACCTTCCTTCCTGCCACCGGTCAGCCTTACTTTTGTCTACATGGTCTACTTTTCTACATGGTTTGGTTCTACATGGTCTACTTTTGGTCTCTTTACACTTATAATCCAATTGACCCCGTGTCCAATATATAATAAATAATACACTTGTTATGTCCGGGTAAGAAATTGTATGCCCGAATGCGTGTACAGAATAGAACGCCAACTTCCAAATTTGAACTTATTATTATATTTTCGTGATATTCCGGTGAGGCATAAATATACAAAATATATCGACCAGTATGAATACTGAACATGATAAGTTTTTTTTATCTGATAGTTCGAGACATCGTTAGCTACTGTCGGTGCGACAAGCGCCTTAACGACGTAATTAACACTGGCGCTGCTAATGACACGATAAACGCTGCACCGGAGATATAATGAGTATTTACTTTTATTACCTGTGAATTTCTCAATAATAATATGCATTCGCGGTCACATTATTATTCCCATAAAACATTTGTACCGAGAGATTATGTTGAGTGCTTGGTATTATTTTATTGTTATTATTTATACTTTCCTTTGCAATTGATGAACGGGGCTAATGAAACTGCTTTTCTCTCGAAACTGTGTGAACACTTTTCAAAATGAAACAAAACAATTATATAAAAACGCTATTTTATTAGCATACTTAGGTATTTTTCTTCCGCGACTTGTACCCTATATCTACTTGCTATCTATAACTTAAAAAGGAACAAAAGTAATTTTAAATAACAATAGTTTCATATATAAGATCATTTTGCATTTTAATGTAGAATCAAATACTCTTTTCCAGCGTTCATTGCAGTTTCGAAACTTAACTTTAAGTTAGTTACATGGTATTTTATTACTTATATTTTGTGTAGTGACTATGAATAAGTATATTATATGAAGAATATTTTGTGTCTGTGTACATTTCATTTAAATAAACTGATAAGGAAATAATCTAAAATATGTTTTTGCAAATAAATTGAGGTTTTAAGTTTGCAGTTTTTTAGAACACAAATTACAGTATATACTGCATGAATTAAAGCTATATACATAATAATAGTGGATTGTTCCGAAGTAGTAGGTAACCGAAGTTGCTTAACAACGTTGCTTTCCGTAAAATAATATATATAAAAACGCCTGATAATATGTAGGTATTAATTAAAAACATATAGCATGCAAAATCTTCGGTGCATTTTGTGCCCTCCATATGTCAAATATTTACCTATTTAGTAAAATAAAAGCATTAGAATTATCTTGAATAATATTATAGACTAGGTATGAAAAAAAGTATAATCAATCTTTTATGGCAGGTTTTAGAATTTTCTTGAATTATCGATTAGGTGCCAAAGAAGTACAATCAACCTATTATTCCCCATTTCATTCATATCACAAAACACACTTTCATGTAATAGAGTTTATCAAAATTCAAAACTTTTTCAATAACGGCATACCAAAGTTGACTTTGGTAGTCTATAATCGAAATATCAGATGGGGAGCGCTCGTATTCCCGGAGGGCAAAGTCACGAAGTTATTCGCCGGAGTTGGACAACTTCCAACTTCGGTAGGCAGTTTGAGTAAGCAGGTTTTAATAAAACTTCCCGCAGCTTTTGACAGGCATAAGTGCTGAAAC
>DWNJ01000479.1:0-15288 GCA_018250275.1 Udranomia eurus | reverse complement strand
AAATAGAAGTAATAGAGGCATTGGAGTAACTACGAAAGGTTATCCTATCTTTGAACAAAAAATACTTTACAGTTCTCTTGAGCCTTGACCGTTAAAGCAAACTAATTAATATCTAACGCGAGCTACTTTATAATCATAGACATTGTTTTTAATAAACTAAGATCTGTATAGATTCTGTACGATCGCGTGATAAGAACGGAAAACTACTGGTCTATTGTCTCGGCACCTTATTAATTAATAAATAATCATCACTAAGTTTATTATTGACAAGGCTGTAAGTTTCCGGGATTCGTTTCCCTGTAGTTGTGAAATCTACCGTTGTTTTTCAGTTTAGACTACTGATGACGACTGACTCAGATGGTTAATTATACATAGAATTTCTATCATGTCTTGGCTTGATTATGGTCATTGGACGCAGTACCATCAGATGACTGCATCCTCGTTTACTACCTCAATCTACTCGTTTACTAATATTATAAAGTGCAAGCGCGCTAATCTCAGGAACTACTGGTCGAAGTGTACTGTGTTGGATAGTCTATTTACCGGGGCAGGCTATAGTCTATCTAGAATTACACTAAAGTTCTTCTAAAAAGTGCCACAACTCAATTTAAACAAGACCTTACCTCCAGCAGCAACGGAGAGGAAACAAAAGAATAACTTAGTACAAAGATGGTTTAATATACTTTATAATGATCTAATATACTTTGGCTCGAATTGTAATATTTTGATAAATAACTTTATTCGGAATGTAATATGACGCTGCATTTTTAGGTCTCATAGAGTAATTGTGTATTAGAAACAACGGCGAGTTTTTATTTTTTATAACTGGGAGGTAGCAAACGAGCTTGCAGTCCACCTGATGTTAAATGGTCACTGCCGCACAGAACCTATTACGATTCTACTTTCGAGGTACCACCGCCACACCTATTTTTGCCTTATAATAGCAGTGTTCTGGTTTAAAGGGTGTGGTCAGGGAGACATACATTACATACATTACATAGACATTATCCGAGGCGTTCCAAGTTAGTCCTCAGGGAAACGCATTTGTGGTCAACCTAAGAAATAACTTCGATCCTGTCTTGGGTTGAATACAGATGTCCATGGGCGGGAGTGACCACTTACCATCGGGTGAACTTCATGCTCGTTTGCTACTTCCCAGTTATAAAAAATCTGGTATAAGTATCTAATCAATTATTAATACACTATTTGCAGATATGAATAACGATTAAGGTGAACCATGTACTTATTATACACACACAAAAAAAACCTTTATTTACATGCCTCTTCCGTGCATTACTCTGTATTCTTTTTACCACACAAGCAAATTTTAAAACTGCTGAACGTATTATCGGACACCTGTTTTTATGAGTTTACCTACAAGTACAATAGCAACACAAATCCCATACTCGTATATTATACAAAACTTTTCCAGTAGCTATCCTACGATATGATATTGTTTTATGTTCACTGCAGACCATTAAACTGTGCTCAGACACTACTGTCCCCAATTAACTTTGAATTGATGGGGTGTTCTATCTGAGGTAGAATAGATGCTCGGAACGCCTTTTCAATATTCTGTCGTCAACTTCTGTCCAAAATCCATCCTGGATTGACTACTAATATATAACGCTTATTGAGGTAGCAAACGAGCACGCAGTCCACCTGATAGCAAATGATCACGGCCGACTATGGACTCAAGACAGGATCCAAGTTCTTTCCTACGTCAATTACAAACACGTCGCTGCCACTGAGGAGTAAGTTGGAACGCCTCGGTTCGTGTCTCCCTTAATATCCCCTTGAGGCCAGAACACTGTTGTGGTGAAATATACGTGACGGTGGTACCTCCGGGGCGAATCACTATGTGATCTACCTTCAAATTCGCGTCCATAGTGCCATAGGTTTGCAAAGATTGAAGACATCGTCTTTTGATCGTAAGAATAGGTTAGATGTCCTGAGCTGACCATTGGATTACTGCCACCTTGTCTTCGGATTCAGTTTGTTAGCCATCTCAATACCAATAGATGTCATGATCATTGGGCGACTGCCACCTTGTCTTCGGACGGACAAAAATCTTGACCATCTCAACCCTATAAAATAAACAATGAATGAATAAAAAAAATCGCTTGCTTTTTTCTCCCGGTCTACCATAGCCTGAGAACCTGAAGGTGTTGAAAGCCGATGACCACGGACTAAAGAAAATGTATACGACGTTCATTAAGTGTACCTTATAATAAATAAAAACATTTTATTTTTGATTCTCAATGCAAGTAGGTAATTGAAGTTACTGTGAAATAGTCAATTCCCCAAAACCGAAACAAATTGCTTCAGTTCCAAAATGCTTAAATGTAGAAAGTATAATCAAACTCCGTCTGCAGCTGGTTGCATAGTTGCTAGATGAGTCGATATAATTTCATTAACGCTGTCTGCATTCGCCGAATGTTTCAGTGCGTTGCCAGCGAAGGTTTGTGCCAACACGCCAACCAAACGCGAGTACACGGATAGCTTGTCCGAATATTGGCTTAATTAAGCTGTCAATCTCCTCTTTGGTAACTAAGTTAGTGGAAATTGGGCACACCATATAAGAAATCCTAATAAAAAAAACCAATTACTGTCTATTTAACAGTTTTTTTAACCACTGACCATTCTTTAGACGATGGCGCTATTATCCATGGCCCACGTTGGCCGTCGCCGAAAGATAAAGTGACCATTCAGTTCACTTCACTTTATGATAAAAAAAATTATATTATTCACAGAACTACAATAATTGCCAAGTTACACATCTTTTTTTGTATCCGCTGTTTTCTGTTCTAAGTGTCTAAGTCTAACACTCGTTCGTGGGGGGTTCGGTCCTCTCTTAATCGTATCTCTCAATTTCAACTTGTTATCCCATCAAACATTCGACCAACATTGGGCAAATGTTTGCCAAACACACCGCCGACGCCCCTTGGCAGATAGATCAAACCAAAAATACTCGCATTGTCTCCCTGATCACCTTGACTGACATTAAATTGTATATAAATAAACAATTAAATGCCAATACAATAAATGAACTAGGAACATACTATAAAAACTATTTCAAAAAATTCTCTTTGCACGCGCACTTTAAAGCGTTGACGCTTTGACGCGAATTGAAAAATCATAAAAAGAAAAGTAAATAAAAATAATGTGCACTAAGATATCTAATAACAATAGTAATTGTAAAAACATTAATGTCGGTTGGGACGATTTTATCCAAAATTCTGTAAACCAATATGCGGTATATTGGTTTAGTTTATGTGGTATTTTTTTGCGAATGCTTACAATCCAGGAATGGATCCTGGATATAAGTATTCTGGATAAGCATTCGATTTTAAGGAGAAAGTCACCAGAGTCAAAGTCTGAGCACACAAAATGTCAGTGCGAAATTAATAAATACTGAACGGTAGTTATTCGTGAGTAATCAATCTTAACTAACCGAGGTGACCAAAAACTTATAGCACGGTTTTATTGGTGACCGGATTTCATTCGCTTATGTAAGCTCGGAAGTAGCTTACTACTTATAGTTATTTTTCTTATACAGTTAGTTCTATTATATTACTGTAGAATTAAACTGCGAACTGATAGTTATCGTGACTAATCGATCATAAGTCACCGAGAGTACTAAAAGTACTAAAAATACTATGGCACAGTTTACTGGATTGTTTACGCTTATGTAAGTAGGGAAGTAGCTACTGAGCTACCTATTACTATTTTTGTTTTTGTAGTTATTTTTTATCTAAACGACACATTAACGTCGACTACAAAATTGTAAAATTAAAGAAACAAACCGATAGATCATGACCAATCGATAAGTCACCGAGATGACTAAAAACGCATTGACATAGTTTTAATGGATTTAATTTGCTTATGTAAGTTCGGAAGCAGCTAATAGGCTACTACTCGCTTCTGTGTTTTTTTGTAATCTTAACACCATATTAACTGCTAACATCATATTAACGTCGAATACAGAACTATAAAATAAACCGATAGTTAATTATAACCAATAAGTCACTGAGATGACTAAAAACGTATTGACACAGTTTTATAACTGATCGGAATGCAACAGATTACGTAAAGAAGGCGTACGTTTCTTTACGGTATGGGCTAGCAAACCAACGTACAATCTATTTGATTGACAAATCACCCCTGAGGGTTAAGTTAGAAAGCCTTATTAAGCTCCTCCTATCCACCTCTGCCTTTTTTATAACTGGGAGGTAGCAAACGAGCATGCACTCTACCTGATGGTAAGTGCTCACTGCTGCCCATGGACATATGTATTCAACCCAATATAGGATCGAAGTTCTTTCTTAGGTCGACCACAAATGCGTCGCTACCCCTAAGAACTAAGTTAGAGCGCCTCGGTTAAGTAGACCTCCCTGCCTCACCCTTCAAACCAGACCACAGCAAGAATACCTGACCATACTAATATATAAGTATATAAAAATATCTAGATTTTTCGCAAAATTCAATTTGCACATATTTATTTTTGTTATCTCTTACATTCTATATATTATGTTATTATATATACAAAGCATTAATAATTTTGTTTTTCTTTTCAGGTATAACTCAGTGTTTAACGACAGCAGGACAATTTCTTTGCTTCTGTCAGAGAGTTACGGGTATTGTCCGGTACAAACACGACGCTTCCATTAATGTACCAAAAAAATATAGCAACGCATCATTTAACGACTGTAGATAGAACAGTGAACTTAGTCAGCATATAAATCATCAGGGATTGGTTATAGATGTCATGTGCTACTAACAATAGTTGAACCGCACATTTTTTGACGTGATAACGTCTTATGAGCGCCGGCTGTATGCACGCAAAAGTTTCACGTTCCACGTGCGTATCACGTAAAGTCGTTCTTGGTCCGACTTTACAGACAACCAATTTTTTACAAAAGGGTAAATTAAAAAGTATTTAATTATTTTAAATAGGTATTTATTACATTTAATTGCACCTATAACATCGATACTATACGGTTTTCTGACCGTTTACATCTAGCGTTTTATTGTCAGAAATTATTCAAGGCCACTAACGTTTTTCCCCAAGAAAGGTTCAAGTGAAGCAAAATATACATGACAAAAAAATAAAATTATACATAACATAAAATAAAATTATACATAACGTAAAAATCATTGTTAGACCATGATTGTGGATAAGTCTTTGGTTCTGAGAAGATAATATAGAAAGAATTTCTTTTATAGCACCACTTGGAACGTAGACAAACGAATATAATTTATTTATATAAAAAAAATCAACAATTATACATAAAACAAAATGCTTAGGAAAGTGGAAAAGAAATGAAACTTAGTTTCTTAATGGCCTTCTACGTTTGTGCGCGAAGCGCGGCTTTTCAGTTCTTATACATTAGACAATATATTATACAGTATAGAAAACACCATCATTGTTTGTATATATAAGTAGTGAAAATATATTCCATTACATTCTCTCTCTCTTACAGTTATTTACACAAATATGTTAAAATAATAAGAAAATTTATTCAAAACGGGACGGAGTTGCAAAAGCGATTATATCTATAGCGTATGACATCTGCACATCAAAACACAATTGTGTAACGATGTATAAGTATTAACATTAATAAATGTAATGTATAACTTTGCAAGTATAACGTCACTAAATTATTTATTCTTATAAAAAGTTGTATATTTGTATAGTTTATTATTATTTACTAATTCGGTTGTTGATGTGTAGATGCCAATACTTTTATACTCATTATACATTGTAGGATCCATATGGTAACTATATGTTTCGAGACCCGTTTTACTATGACTACCAACCCTAATGCTTTGTAAAAAATATAGACCAACACTATAATAATATTTTGCCTACATATATATGAAAAGAGCAGTAAAATCGCAATGCATATTAACGAAAACATTAGGGTTGGCACTCGTTAGTTACTTGTAAATATTTAACTTTTTAATGTAATAAAAATATTCTGTTTTAGCAGCCTTAAACCCGTGCTTGTGGCAACTATATTAATTAAGTATCTTAAAACACCAGCTTTCAATGATTTCCTTGTACTTCCCACCCGGCAGTGCCCATAACAGACCATGTTTAAACTCTTACATAATGTAACTTCAGATACCATACTCTCGTTTAAACTTAAATTAGCAGACAGGAAAATATAACAAAAAATCAATAAAAGGTACGTTTTAGGAATAAACATTTTATCGTCAACAAATATTATAATTATTATTTAATAATATCCCACAGCATAACCCTATTCGCTTAGCGGTAAACTTATAATTTTGTTATGTACATTTATTTAGACGTAAGAGTGGTTTCTTTTGCAAAAACGTCTAGAAAACAATAATATATAAATAACTTTTTAAATTTTAAATTTTCAAAAGGACATTACAATGTATTTCTTAAAATTATTCTTCTTTTATAAATTATTCACCAATATCAATGATTCATTTCAGACGTTTTCGTATGTACGTACATACATACAAATAATCTGAATTTCAAATTTCAAAAAAGAAAAACAGAAACGGGTACAATTTACTTAATTTTTATCCATAAAAATTAGTAAAGTAAAAACTTGAAAAAAGGAAACAAAGTTTAGACAAAAAAACAAGAAATAATTTAAATAACAAGAAAATAAATCTATTCATTATTTTATTTTACCCTTTCTGACTTTTTGTTTTCTAAAACAGTAAGTAAACATCATTCATTACATTAACCTAAAACATTCAATTAATTAATATTTCAAAATTATATACAACCAATTTACACAATAATTACATTATGAACTAATAATAATTCTATATTTTACAAATAAAAAGTAGAAAGTTTTAAGTAATTCAAATATTGTAGAATATTTAGGTTAATCTGTTTCTTTTGTTACAGAAGAATTCGTATCAATATTAGAAATTAATTTTGTATAATACAGTGTGTTTAGGTATTTTAAAATAAATTGATAAGTTGTAGTTTTAAAATTTTAACCACCGATTAGCACTGTTGAAATTAACGATTACATGTTTCAAAAGCCCTCATATCTATTAAGTATCTGTTTATAATTCTGTTGTATACTCTCATATCAGATTCAATTATACATTTTTAGCATAACAGAAATACACTCAGACTCGTTCACCAGATAAATATCTCAGAACACAATTGGCAGTGATAATTATAACAGATTTTCAAAACGTGACTCACAAAAGAATTATTATTGATGTACATACAATATCTAAATAATCATTGATCTTACTGTATAAAACTTGTATAAATCCACTTATTTCATAACATCAATAATTGTATTTTATTTTAGTCTAATGTATGTCTTAGCAAAAATATGACAGTAACATTAAAATGTTGCTGTTTAATATATTTTTTATTTGTCTTATGTATTGTCAAATGTAGCCTAAAAGCGAATCTGGCCGCTATATCTGAGATCACATCTTTGCGGCCAGATCGCCATATAAGGGTGGTGTATAAGTCTTAACTATCCGTGTATATTTATATAAAAGTAAACAGTAAAAATCACAAAGTAATAATTTTGCTAACTATCCTTATGTTAGAAGAGGCATCACTTAATATGTATAGTCAATGCACGTATCACACGATCTCCATACACCGTTGCTCGATGCTGGCACGATCTGAAACAACGAAGAAAAATCCTTTACTTATACACGTTAATTATACATTATGCTTATTTGCTACGAGGAAGACTTGAACCAAACGGATTGTTTATTAAAAGAATAATTCTCGTATTATTAATTAATTGGTAACAGAAATTTTATAACATATTTTTATCTCCTAACTATGTTAAACAAATAACACATTAGTTATTTTTGCATTGCGAGTTTGTATTTATTATTATATTATAAAAACGATCATTTGTTATACAAGCAATATACATACAAAAGTTGTCAATAAAAAAGAAAATAAAACCAAAAAGATCAAATTGCGACCTGTCACGTCACAACAAAAACTACGCGCCAAAACAGTTACCACGCTGTCATTGTTTATCTATCGATCCGTTCTTTATTCAAATTAATTTTCGAACGACGCGTTTCAACTGTTTCTGACTTTTTGCGTCTCCGGAACGGCTATTGGCGCGAAGTGTGTCAGCACTTAAGAAATATTACGTCAAGCGCGGAAGTAGTGCGACCGACTTTCACAGGTTATGTAACACCGAATTGAGCTTGCATAAGAGCCCCAGAGACCTAATGTCCCACTGAGGGTGTTATGTCACAAATTTTGGCGGTTAAAGTTGAATGTTAGTGGAAGTGGCGCGTGAGAAGTGGCAAACTAATTACTGTTCGCACGGCTCGTGTGATCACGAACGATATTGTTACCGATACTGGCGGGTAGAATCGAACTTTTTGTTAAATGTTCACGGGCTGTTCGATTTTGCCGTGCGTATTTTGTTGACGAGCAAACTAGCCGATGTTAAGTTGGCCCACGCACTACCATAAGCATCTGTTACACATTCTATCTTTTAAAACCAAACCACACGCTATCTTAACAATTTTTGTAGTACATGTACAAGAAGCAAAGCTATTTTTTTATGTTACTTTTGAAAAATTTATAATATTCCTTACAACATATATCTGTTTTTTGTTTTATAATAATCATTTGTTTTACTTTATAATAACTAAGATCAATTTTAAGTAACTTCTTAATTTATATGGACACTCCAACATAGTCGACTCACTTACTCCTACTATATTCATGTTACATGTTAGATAAATGGTGTATACTCGATATTTTAGATCAAATAATGATAAAGTTCACGGCATATAGTATCGTATCTCAGTGCTCATCTCGTATCTGATGTTCGCTGCGTTCAAGGATTTGTGAAAGTAACATATTTCATAGATACCTACATAGGTATTCTTGTGAATTACTAAAAATTGACGCGTGTGATTGATATTTCATTGTTCTCGTGGAATTCTTATGTTTATTAATTATATCAAATAACTATCTAATATACAAAAAAAATCGTATCGCAGTGTTTGTCGCGAAACTGGTCTGAAATGGATCGACCGATTATCATGAAACGCTGTGTGCCGATATGCAAATCTATCAACATTTATTTTTCATACCCCTAAATGTTACGGATAGTCCACCCCCTTAATTTTTTTTTTACACATTTTTTGTTTTCATATTTTTGATAAACATGTATAAAACCCAAAATTTCTGCCCATCAATCAACCCCTATTTTTAATAGCATTTTATCCGGTCGCATTTCGTGTAATTTTATTTCAATTATAGAGCGAGAAGTATTTAATCATTATAGTGATAGTATATAAAGTGACGGGGACGGGGGCGGAAACGGGGATGGATGGGGACAGAGACAGAAATATGATTCTGAGGCGGTATGAAGTGCGCCGGGTCAGCTCGTAATAATAAATAGTTCTAAAAATAAAAGTACCAGGTACCCATAAAAGAGAGAATATACAAATACACAAATTAATGCACCAAATTATCCATTTGATTCATATTAAATATTATTTAAATAAATTATAACTAATACAAAAGTACCAGGTACCCATGAAGAGAGGTGTACTGTAAAAAATAGCGGACGAATGAGTTCGAAATAATTTATCTCCGAAAACATTTTAATGCATACAAAGTACTAGGGGCCCATAAACGCGAGAAGTTACCGAACTAGTCTACTATGCGTTGTCGCTGCAACGTCGCGTCGGGTCATAAAAAAATCACAGAGGAGGTCAACGGCCCGCGAGCCCAAAACTGTATGGGCAATGCACTCGCGTCTAGTAGGAACGAGAGGTTTTGATCCTTAGTTAATTTTATCATGCAACCGATTTTCTATGCACAAGGTTTTTAATAAAAATATCGTTAATTTATTTCTGTGATGATTTATTTTACAATTAATCAATGTTGCCATCGAAAGTGTATTATTATTGAGTGAGTAACATAATCATTCACACTATACATAATTTAAGCTGTTTAAAAGAAAACGTCGTATTGTGTGTCTGTGTTTGCAAGAATACCTAAATTTTAACTAACATTTAGTTTTTTTTTTTACTTTAGTACTTAAAAATATCATAACATTAATATGATAATAATAATCAACAATAAACAACAATACATACTAAAATACTGTATATTGTTATAACAAAATATGTACTGTATATTGTTATAACAAAATATATTAACCTCACAGAAATCTAATTACATAAGGTCAAGAACACACTCTGAAATTCTTCTCTTCCATATCAATAAAAATGTCTGAAATATCATTGTACTGTTAATGTGCTTCGTCAAAATGACATAATAAAGATATCAAAACATTTACAAATTTCAAAATTCATATGTCACTGTTTAAACTTATACTAATTAACTTCTTTATAAAGGAGGGGGGATAATTTGACTGTAGATTTTGTAAATAGGTTAAGTTGTTTATTCCTATTTTATTTATTGCGTTGTTATTGCATATATTGATATTTTAATATTCCCGTTCTTTCTAATATACGCTTTAATTGGAAAGAAGACCGTCTTTCATTAAATTCATTTAATTTTTAATGCACTAGGTACTAAGTACGCCTAAACACTTATATATTACTTTTAGGCATCTATCTCATCATTATTTTTAAATGTGGTAGAACCTTTTACGGTTCTACGTCGGAGGCATCACCGCCGATTTTGTCCTTATAACAGCAGTAATTCTGTTTTGAAGGTAGTAGTAAAGGTACACACTTAACTGAACCGTTCCGACATAGTCCTCAGGAAAGTAACGCAATTCGACTTAAGAAAGAACTTCGATCCTGTCTTGGGTTGATTATATCAAAATTACAAAAAAAAAACAAATGAATTAACTCGTCCTCCATATAAGACAACACTTCTTCCCTCTCCATCTCAACACTTCATCAACACACAAAACACAAAAAACAGCAGTTTCATTAACCTACATATAACTGCATAACTGCATGTCAACGGCTATTGACAGTAAACAAACAGACCGAATGGTGAGTCACGAACGAAAAAAGGTTATTAGCATTTACACGGTGAACGGGAAAAATGTCGTAAGTGACATAATACAATTTTAAGTTTTATATTAACCTGTTGCCCGGTTGCCCGCGGATTTGCCCACGTTATATATTAAGTACAATGACAGTTTTTTCAGACTTGACACTTATCGTTATATTTTGGCCGATTTACA
Organism: Udranomia eurus; assembly: GCA_018250275.1. NCBI lineage: Eukaryota > Metazoa > Arthropoda > Insecta > Lepidoptera > Hesperiidae > Udranomia > Udranomia eurus. Next base: position 4,111 of record DWNJ01000479.1, on the reverse strand, counting down.
CAATATCTTTATAAATTACAGTCTATGTGCTATTCTGATGTACAAACTATACAACTGTAAAGTTTCACCTAAACCCGTTCAGTAGTTTTTGCGTGTAAGAATAACAAACATCGTCACTAACTTTCGTATTTATAAATTTCGTATTAAAACAATTGAGCTTCCGTGCTTAGGACGACACGATAAGCAGTCGGTCCCGGTAGTAATAGACCGATAGTAGTCGTTAAACCTCGTCGGAGTCCATTTCGGGGTTTAAAAACATCCGACATACTGGTTGGCCACTTACCAGTTCATCCGCTAACACGCATTGGAGCAGCGGAGTATGCATCAGGCCTTCCCCAGTTGGAGAAGGGACCTGTGCACCGCAGTGGGACATAGAAGGGTTGCAGCCGAATTCAGCTACTAAACGAGCATGAAATCCATCTAATGGTAAGTGTCACTGCCGCCCATGGGCATTTATAATCAACCCATCAAATGCATTTAATTTGTGGCCTGAAGACTAAGTCGTCAGTCAGTAAGCCTGGGTTGTGTCTCCCTTACAACCTTTAAACCAGAACACAGTTAGACTGTATAAGACAGAAATAGGTGGCGGTTGTGCCTCCTCCGAAGCAGGAAATGTTCGACCACCGTAATAACGTAAGAACTTCACGATTCAAAGTTTTCGGTGTCAATTACACGCATCGAGTTCTTTAATTGAGATACGTATACAGATTGAGGTTTATTACATAACCTAGTATAATTGTATATTTAACCGAATAGGTGGCTTTACTTTTGGCTTTTGGTTGTATATTAGAAACATTTAGGAGAATATTCTAACCTAATATTGGTTTTATTGAATGATTTTTTATGTACTATTAGTAACATTTAATGAAGGATTCTTAATTCATTTCGCTACCGTAAAATAATTCCGGAATAGGTCCGAGGAATAGAATAAAGGCAAAATAATAATAATTATTTATTATTAAAATATGTATGATTCGTAGAGTTAATGTTTAAAAAATATATTAATTTTAGAGTTTTTCTATTTTGGCATCAGGCCATTATCGTGCGTGCATTTATCAATTGAGTATCGAATTTATCCGCACACGAAATGTTATAGATTATGTTTATTACACGCCACTATTACTTAATGAAATGAATGAAAAACATGTACTCGTATCATAACAACCAGACATAAATATTTGATTGAAGAGCATCTGCTTCAATCAAATATTTCCAGGTGATCATAGATTGAACCTACATCCTGTCAATCGGAGCAAGATAACACTACATTTCCCACTAACCCCAAACCCCAGTCAACTAACTACAGATAAATCTTTACGGAATTTTATTTACGCCAAAATCTCATGAATCTCATTTCACAACGCCAGTTATCCAACAAGCTAACCTTCACTCATAAAATACAACCCGATTCACCCGGCGTTACGTAAACATTAATGACATTGCATTTCGTGTGTTTCATGCTGACGTAACGGCTCGAATGTGGGACGATTAAAAAAAAGATGGCCGGCAAGTGAAAGTGTGCTGGCGAGTTACACGTGAATTAAATGTCATTCGAGCGCTAGCAGTCGTAGTGAACGGACATGTCTGTCTATGACATGCTATAACATTAGTATATGTATATACATTTACAATAACTAACTAACTGTTAGTTATTGATTTGTTGTTTTAGAATAACTGGGTTAAATTGGGAGGTCTGGGGTTACTAAGTTAGTAGGTTGGGTTTTAGTAATTCTAGGAAATGGCAAAAAATTATATAATGTATGTCAAACTTCACACTTATAGTAATTTAGTAGTAGTAGTAAGTAAATTTATGGTTGACACTTCTAATGTCGACGTCTAAACCCTTGGAGGCCTATAATAATAATTTCAAACTAAATCAATCTAAACCAAAAAGGCTCTAAAGTCAGAACTACCCACGCAGGAGAACCACTGCGATTCTCTTTGTTCGGGCAGCATGAACACACAGATATTATCTATATAGAAATCGTATGCTAAATACATTATGTATTTACTGGTCTGTATTTTCGATTCGTTCGGTTAAAGAATCATGACTGTATAATTCTTTGACAAGTAAGTATAGAGATTAGAAATGCCTTCATCTATAGGTATAGATGAAGGCATTTCTAATCTCTATACTCTCTCTCTTTTCTTCTCTTCTCTCTTCTCACTTACAGATTTATTCTATGTAGGTACATAGAATAAATCTGTAAGTGATTGCTGTCTGTACATGGAAGATATATAAGAGAAAGCCATTTTCAAGCCAAGCCAAAGACCTCCTTTACTTAAAGAATAGAACCCAAACAAAATGTTTTTAGAATTTTTGTCTGTGCGTTTGTGCACGCTAATCTAATAAACAGCTGATCCGATTTGAATGCGTTTTTCACTGATGTGCAGGGGTAAGATTCACTTAACATTTTGTGTTTGTTCAATTAAAATCGGTTCATAAATAAAAATAGTGGTAGGACGGACGAAGTTCAGTGACTCATCATGAAAACTATAAACCCGATTGATTCGAAATTAACTAAAATAGATTTTACGATGTAGATGGTCACTAAGAACGAATTATTCAAATGCTAAAGTTGTGAAAAGGGGATGAAAACTTGTAGTGAAAATCTGGCATTTTGAAGTTCATCGCCTATTATGCGAAGAATGTGCGTGGCAGGCGACTGTTATTTTTAATTTGTTACCCTTTTTAATATACAAAGGTATTAACCGATTGGGAAAAACTGGATGACTACAATTAAATATAAGGTGATTAAGGAATTAAGCATAGTTTCGTTAACTACCCATTCGGTACTGGGAAGTCATTTGTGGATAAATCTGGATGACTGTAATGAATACAAGATAATTTACCAATAAAGCATAATAGTCGATTACAAGATACGAGGCATTAATGAATTATTCATTTATTCGAGTCTAAACTCAGTTAGCTGGGTTTAAATTTAGATACGTAGGTAGAAGTGATAAAAGCACTGCAAATATCTTGCAGTGGAAATATTATTCTCCCTTAATAAATGTATGTGTGTCCCCTGTTGGTTTCTATTAGACAAAAATCTTCCAAGCTGTTTTATTGAAGGTTTTTTTTTTGGCTTTTACTAAAGGCCAAGATCTTACAGGCCACTGGACGTTATTAAAGACTCTTTTATTAAAGCTGGCCAACAGATGAAAACTGTTTAATTGAACTGAATTGGATTGAATAACATCTAAATCCTTGAATAATAAGCTCGAAGGGCACATACGGGCTACGTAAAAGTGGTTGGGTTTGGTATTTGGGGACACATTATTATTTTGAAGGTAAATTTAGTAGTTACCTCCGAAGATAAAACCAACCACTGCCTTTTAACACCAGTTCTGGGCTGCTGTGTTCTGATTTGAAGGGTAAAGGCGGTTATGTATCGTTCGTATAGGCGCTAAAGCCTTATTATACCATGCGAAATTCAGCCTGTCTTACTATGACTCAGCGTGATGTGATAAGAGTTCCAGTGAGACAGTCTACTTAGTCCGTTAGACTGGGTTCGGCCGCGCTGACTGTCTTACTAAGACAGACTGAATATCCCGTGGTTTAATAAGGTATTTAGTCCTCTGGATCAGCAACACATCTGTTGTCGACCCCAAACAGAACTTCAATCCTCTCTGGGTTCGTTTACAGATGTCCATACGCAGCAGCCCTCATATAAATAAGGACGGCATACGCTTTTGCTACCTTAATGTTTATAAAACTTAATTGGGGTAACGGTACTTTTTATCCCGGTAAAGGATCCCCTTAAATATTCCTATATTATATTATATCTATACGTATAGTAAATCTGTAAGTGACAACTGTACATGGAAGATATTTAAGAGAAACCCATTTTTAGGAGTATTAAAGTTTGTGCACGCTAATCTCAGAAACGGATGCTCCGATTGGAATGCAGTTTTTACTGATGTATTGTGGTAAGCTTCATTTAACATTTAGTATCATAATTTTTTGTTTCATAAAAATCGGTTCATAAATTATAAAAGTTGTGGGACGGGGTGGAGACGGGGAGGCGGTACGAAGAGCGCCGGGTCAGCTAGTATTATATATTCCTATATTATATTTCTCTCAAAGCTAACAATGGTAAAGTCGGTA
>DWNJ01000478.1:0-15291 GCA_018250275.1 Udranomia eurus | reverse complement strand
AAGGCATTTCAAAAAGATTAGCCACATAATGTATTCGTTTTCCTGATTCAAAAATATATACGCGTTAATAGGTAAAATTACAACGAACACATTTTTTTAGATTTAAAAACATAAAGATAAATTCGAATTCATTCCTAATGCGTTATTTCGAAGTAATACAGAAAGCTTTCGGAAATAAATTTTGAATGCAATTGTTTAAATCAACATTTGAATTAATCTATTGATCAATTGATTTTGGTAATTTATTTAAATCCCGCTGACATTCCCTTCCCCCTGAGAAAAACTGAGTAAAAATTCAGTGCAATTCCTCGACCACTTTTCAAATTTACAGTTATAAACATACGGAACCATGGCTATGGGTAACTACGGGATATCAAAAGGGTAACAGGCAGTGACTGTAAACCACGTCTGTTCCGCACAATTATACGCACTATAATTACGAACAGACGAGTGCAGTGCAATTGTTACATACAGGCATTCGAATAGACCAGATAAATACTAAAAGTTCGAATAGACTAGATAGATACTAGTAGCGTTTTTTTTATCAACAGTCTTACTTTCCTTATGGGTAAAACTCCCTAAAAATTAAAAATCTGTATTTGATTTATAGTTCTACAAAACGCGCCCACGCATCGCGTTAAGTAGAAGGCGTAATTGGGGTCCAATTCTCATAATTTTGCAAGCCAATTTCCGGGCAATGCCTAATATATGTATTTATATAAACAGTACTGTTTTGAATATAGTCTTAGGTGAACATTTCACATCTATCGTATAAAGTTTAGGATATAACCAATTTTGTAGAAATCAAAGTTGTTTAAATTAATTACATTTATAAATTAATTTAAAATTATATTTATTTTTATAATTTTATTTATTTATAAAGAAGAACCACTCCTTATTACCACTCCATACTATCATTTTATACACATGCATGAATAAAAAATTGAGATGTTATCTAACAGACAAACGAGCTAACTAATTGTGCTCTACTTTATACACGCGATATTAGCCAACTTTATTATTGACAAATTGTAGATACCAGGATCTGTATGTAAGTATATTCCATGACTAGCAGTTGCCCGCGTCTTGCGTTGCTTGATTGGAAATGAACTTTAACCATAAGAGACGGACATGCTATCTTTGTAGTATTTTTGTAGATCTAGAGCATATCAACAATTAAAAAAATCAATTTTTTTATTCATTTTAAAACAGTTCTTTATACTAGTGGCAAGGACCAGGTTACTACTACTACTAGGTACTAGGTTGTAGACCCGTGTTACTGGATGGCCCGCTCTTACACACAGACAATGAATAGTAATCACAAAAAATATGAATACTCTAATGTATTAGGTGCGTGAAAATTTCCATGTTGTCCGTCCAATTAGGTGTGTGTGTGCATGTACATTAATTAAATGTATCTCTGCTGGCATACGCGGCCCACGCACTCGTGTGCTCCGCGCTCCCAGCCATTATCATAAAACCGTAATTTACTATTAACCTAAACCTTCTTCAAGAATTGCACTATCTCTTAGTGAAAATCGTACAAAAATACGTTTAGTAGATTTGGAGAAAAACGGTCACATACATCCAGACAGCTTTTAGGAAACTTTGTTTAACAATATGAATAGATTTCACATTAATTGAAACTGGAAATTGTATTTCTTTTGAGAAATAAAGTATCTTTAGCCACAATGTTCTTCTACTTAAAGGCTGAGGGATATTTTTTAAGCCGACAGCTGACATGCAACAGCTATTCTCACCTAACTCGTCTGACTTCTAATACGTGTGGGGAGACATTTTCAAATCATGATCTCATGACGAGACGTTGCATTGGTGAATTCAAATCAATAACGGTAGTCGATTGTATAATTTTACGTCTCGTTACAATCTGTCATCAAAGTAGCTTAAATCAAAACATAAATACGTGAAGAAAAATCTTTCGTAAGCATTTTACGACAATTATATGGACGGAGGAGTATGAAATTGGGCACAGTCAACGTTTATACGGAGAAGAAGTGCGTAGAGTGAATATTTTATATAATAATACATTTGAATACTGAATAGAGAGTGACGTGAGCATCGGAAATGTCAAACAATTAATGATAACTTATGATGAACTTAATGATAACTCTCTCTGTATTCTATAGGTATAAAAGTATATATATTTTACAACTGATAATTCTATGGTATACGGGCGATATTTGTCGACCGCATACCATGAATGGAAGAGACATAAATGGGTCACAAGCCAAACGCTTAGGCCTCTCTTCTTAGTGCCTCTCTATCGCTTGCTCCGCGCTCTCACTTGCACGCGGAACGTGACACTGTTTCGTGCGTGCCGGCGTTATCACGTCAAAAAGTATTCGCAACTTATTTCCGTTTTCTGGATAGTAACAACTTTACGAAAATGATATGTAAATAAGGGGGTCAACTAAATAATAAAATCATAATCATAATACAACATAATTACGTGTTACACATAAAGCAATTTATATGAATAATTCTAAATTTTAAATTAATTTATATCACCGGTCTGCAAGTTTGTAATACTTTTTCCAAACAAGGGCCAAAAAGGAAAGTGAACATGGGTTCTTTGACCCAGTTGGGCTTTTACAAAAATAACATACCTGCTTTTCCAGTTCTTTGTTACATAAGCGTCACCTATCGTCGATCTAGTCGGGTAATCTGAACCTTCAGATCCGTTACATTACATAAACGTACTAACTTCCGACCGCAACTTTGCTCTATAAAATAAATAAATAAATAAATAGAATAATAAACCGATACATGTTGATTGCTTTGTATTATGTGAATGTTGAATCACGCAGAACCTGTTTTAAACAGGCGTTCATGCTAAATAATCGTATTTTATAATAAAAACGTAGTAAGTATACCCAATTTCATAAGATTCTGATACACCGGTTAGATAAGTATGCTTTGTAAAAAACAAAACACTCCTTCAGTTTGAGTAAAAAACAAACTTCCGAACTTAATATTGCTAAATTAACAAGATAATATTTTCTATCTTACAAAATTAACTTACATACATACATAATATTCATATAAAGTAAGCATTTATTACACAAATGTATGAGAGAGACCGAGAGGAGCGGCTGGTCACATAGATAAATTTAGTTAGATAAGTTAGGTGCTGAGAGGCATTCTACATAACTATAATAACTATCAGATGATCAAAGATAACTAGTTAGTAATAGGAATAGTGCGTTTGCGGATGGCCTACTTTCTAACGTTTGTGTCTAATATATCATGTTTTATTATGAAATAATACTCTCAAAATCTTCTTAAAAATAATCTTCATAAAACAACTCGAGAACCACTTTATATTGTACAGAAACTACTCGTATTGAGCTTGCTTAACATCAATTTCATACCCGCAGTTTTAAGTATTTGTATTGTCATGTTTGCTTGAGTACTCTTAACTTTATATAGTAAAAATCGTTTTTAAACTACCGAGTAGTTACAGTCAATAAGTAGTAATTCATTCATTACATCACGTCATCAGGACACATTATAATCGAGAATTTACACGAATGTTTCGATGAAGGAAGTTTAACCTGGCTTCAAGCCGAATAGTTTCTCGAACCATAAAAACGGATATGATGATAGACCCATAAAAAAGGATACAATTATATTGTATTTTTTGGCACTATTCAATTAAAATCGTTATACATGAATAATTAAATTATTTATACATTCTATTTACCGTATGTATAAAGCTGGGTAACTTTTTAAGACAATAGTCCGTTATTACCGTTGAGTTTCTTTCCGCAGTGAAGTTTCCCAAGACATCTAGTTTTCTAGAACACCTTACTTTTTCTTAAATATGTTGTTAAGGCTGCACGTAAACTAAATGCACTTCGCACGCAACGCTGCTTAGAGGCTGAGGTGACACTTCATCCGCAAATTAACTTATCCGTGGATAAAAGCCAGTATCTCTCTGGGCCACTTTCGGCTATGTTCCGAGATGAACGTTTCGAAGAGAAGGACAAATGTACAGATTTTTATAAAATCCTCAATAGGTATTATAAAATATACCTCACAATCTTATGATCTACCTGCCATCATACTTTCACAATTTTTTGCAGAGATTTTACATATTTTAACCGTAATAATGAGAATATATAATTTCTGCTTCTGAGCCCGCTGTTAACTTCCTCAATTAAGTTTATTAAGGAAGATAACATTCGTTAAATAAGTATTATTATTTATATATTAACTTCAGACCACGACTTTGCATGAACAAGTTTTGTTATCCAACTTTATTTTTTGTTAGTTAGAAGAGCGGTTTATGTAAGTATTTTGCTTACTAAACCCCGTCGACTGTGGGAACTCAATGGGAACTACCTAAGTGAGAATGATAACCCGATCAGTTCACAGGTTTCTTGAGCTCTGTAGACGACACCCGTAGTATTTCATGCATACTCCTGCGTTTTATACTTTTATAAATTGATGTCAATAAGCCATTTTGTATTTTATACTTTTTATTATTTAAAAAGCATAAATTGTGTTCGTTGACTGGTTTTCAGTCCATTCGATAATTTTGCATACTTCGAAGTGTTTTCTTTCGTCGGTTCCTTACAAGCTCTATTATTAAAACCCGTCTTCCTAAAACTAAATCCTTGATACAGATTTATCTCACGCGCTCAGTCTACAGTATTCATAATATGTACTAATGTTTTTCTTAAACATTTATTCACATTTAACCTAGTTAAATTAATGAAAATTACATATTTAGTGAAAAGTACATATAAAACTAAATGACCTATATATAAAGCATAATGGGAGCGAAATGGATCTGGCATTCTTGGGCGGCTTATCTTTTTCTTTTCCGTCCACATTTAGCAGAACAAAGAACTGAACTGAAGACTTCGATCCGGTCCTATGTTGATTAGGAATGTCCATGGGCGGCAGTGAGCCATGTGGACTTTGCTCGTTTGGTACATCAATTATATAAGAATATGAAAATAGGCAGCTTTGACTACTGTTCTTATTTAACGTCTTACATATAAAAATCGCGACCGCTCACAATATCCTGCACTTAACTGCACCAGTTAGACAGTACGAAAAAAGGAAATCACCACCTTAACAACTTTATTGTCGGTAAACACGCAAGTACTTATTTTGCATTACACGAATACACAACGCAACGTATCATAACTTAGCATAATCAGCAGATTACAGAATGGAAGCGAGTATCTAAGTATTTAAGCAAACAATACCTTATTTTTACGAAGGGAAATCCTTTCATAGGTACTTAATACCATGGGCGCGATACCTGGTTTCCACCCACTAAAAAACCCTCGGTCACCTGTACATTGTTAGGGGTAGGGGTAGGGTAGAACTTCAACTGAGTTCCCGGGATGAAGCATATTTTTAAGTCGCCTCTTATGACAGGTAGGATATACCGTAGGTCTAGGTAGGAACTATAGGTCCCGCAACTACAGGGGCCACATCAGATAATACCTAGAGATAGTATTCGGGTAGGATCAATCATGAGGATAAATACTCTTATACAAACATGGTCAATTAAATGAAAAGAAAACTATAAAAGATTACATACGCCAATATTACACTTATTACGTTACGGAATTCATACTTTAATTGCCATTTAAGGTACCGCAAGGTAACCGTATCTAAGCAATGGTTAAGTAACACTTCCGATACACACCTTTCCAAAGCGTCTTTCTCATTTTATCTGCTCCCAATACAATGTTATTGATTACGGATACCTCATTACGTAACTAGGTTAGGTTATAATTTGTTACATTGTTATATTTGAAAATATAACATCTGCAATGAAATAGATGTATTTATATTTTTATTATTATGTTAATAGATAGGGTACATATATACGTACACACAGAACTAACATAAAACAGTCGAAAATCATAAGAAAATCACTAAAATCAAATTGAACAATTTATCGTTGCTATAAAATTGCCATCGACAATAAAATCCACCGAACAGAAAACTGTACAGACATAATATAAATTTCAATAGAGTTCAACCGCAATAAAAAACAAGAGTTAAGATAAAATGATAACAAAAAATATTTATCGGAGTAACAATTTGAACTGGATGAAACGTCGATTATGCTTCATTCAAACAAGCAAAGTGAACGCGCTTCCAATTATGTCAGAAGTTCCGCGCATTCGATCATTTTTTGTTGTTTATGGTTCTGTAGGTCATAGAGCAAATCTCGGATTTAACTTTTTAGAATAGTCAAAATCATGGAGATGGCTTACATGCATACAGGGTAGTTAGTTTATGTATTCGACCTAAGAAGCATAAGGGCCGATATGGGAAATTTTTGTTTTTAGGAAAGCCAGAATAAAATCCTCAAAATAAATTAAATATGAAAATTATTAAGAACAAATAGAAATAAATATGATCGAGAATCATGGTGGTTCATGTGGTAATGATTAGCAAGAGCGGAAGATTCTAAACTCAATTGCGTCGATAAGTGAATTTGATCGGATTAGATATCAGCCCTTCTTCTCACGTCGAGATATAAGTATAGATATGATATTCATTTTTGCTTAAACTTATTTCCTATGACGATAATAATGGACACACATGTATTTTATATTAAGAGATTATGACCGTCTCTATTAATTACACAGTTAGGTTAAGGATAAATATAAGTATAGAGATGTGGTGATTGCTAGTATACTATTCATAGATTATATGATAATTATGAAAAAGACTTCGACATTTTAAACTGAAGTAATATATACTGAACCAATGTGTATTTATTGAAATACGTATATCTATTTGCTCTCGTTGTGTCCGTCTTACTTTTACTATCTCTTGGAATCGCTCGTACTGTTATGTGAATGTGAACAGTTTCATTTTTGAACATTCATGGATGCATCTGCGTCTGTAAAGATCCTCCGTTTTTGCACGTCCGTGGACTAAACATTTTTTTCATATGGGACAGCATAGGTCTTTTTACTTTTCTTTAAATTCAAACTCGTCCGTGTTCTCGTTGGTCAATTAATAGGGCGATCTGTCATGTTCAGATCTATACAGCGAATGCACGAATTGTATGACTTGTCAATTTACTTATGCACTGGTTGGTCAACAAAACTGTCTGTTAGCATCATTTGTACTTTATATCGAAATATTATTGGTTTATTAACTTTAGAGGGGAGTGCATTTTTAGTATAAACATTGACGTAGGCGAAATAATTTTTAATGAAACTGTATGTAACTATAACATTTTTTTAAAGTGTGAGTGAATTGCATTAAAATTTTGGAACTGTCACTAGTTGAACCTATCCCATATTATCAATTTAGAGAATTGAAAAGGTTCACTTCATATGGGTGATCTTGCTACTACTAATGAATAAACGACATAACTCTCGTATGTCAACGTGTGAAAATGTATAACTTGCACCGATTGTGTGACCGACATAACAGTCGATAAATTCTTGTCTCCATGTGAGAAGTTCGAGCCTACATTCTTGACATGATCAGATAATAAGCGCACCCAATAAACGTTTTATCGGCACAAGAAATCTTTGTCGATTATCGATTCTATAAAAAATATGTATGTTTTGCATTTTATGATCTTGATTACGAAGAGCCTACAACGTCGCAACTCGATACTACCAACTTAAACTTACAATTAACGTAGGAATTATACGAATGGTTGAATAAAACTTTGAAGGTATTAGTGACAAAGAGATAACTGTGATCCCGTACTTTTAATACATTTATATACACAATGTGATTGTGGTTGTAAGTACCAGTGCCAGTACCAGTAGATAGCTATCGCACCAAAATTTTGGAAGATAATCATTTTGTAAATATTATTTATTCATAAATGTTATGTGTATATACTATTCAAATACATGTTGAATTGATATCTTTCTCCTTTTTGGAAGTCGCTTAAACATGACCTATTTAGTTAAAATGTTACATATTAAAACATTACAATCCTAAATGCAACCACGGATCGCCTCTCTAATTTTTATGGTATATTCATTCTTATTGAACCTAAAATGTTTATTAGTAAAAGCAAGCCACACACCTAACATTCCATTCGATATTCGATAAAAATGACGCGATTGATAATTATATAATGTTAATATCTACTAATATTATGTCAGCTTGCTCTTTATGGTAATTTTATTCTCCAAATGTAGAGAAGTCTCAACTGTGAGACATTTCTATCATAAAAAAACTTTCTCTAATAATATTCAGTGGTTCGCTTGAAATTTGTAAATATCGAATACGTATTGTGGATTTTACAACAATTTATCTGAATTAGTTCATTATATTAGTAGATCTATGTTTGTTATATCAGACCAGTACTTAAAGGATATGGATATAAGGCGGGAAATGATTAGGTGGCAATATTGTGTTTGCCCTATGTTGCTATTTCAATAATAATTAAAACTATTTCACCTACGAATGAGCAGACGTACCACAATATAATTATGTTCTTACGACTAGGATGTAGCTTACTCAGTATGTAATGAAATAGGCCACCTACAAGTTAGTAAAGCGTATTAATTATGACTACCTTTTTATAACTGGGAGGTAGCAAACGAGCACGCAGTCTGATTAAGTGGTTACTGCCGCTTATGGACATCTGTAATTGACTCAAGTCAGGACCGATGTTCTTTCTTAGGTCGACCACAAACCCGTTGCTACCCCTGAGGACCAAGTGGGATCGTATCGGTAAAATACCTATTTAATCCTCCTTTGAAATGCAGAATAAGCATATATTTTCTGCAAATATGAAAAAACATACTCATAATAAATAAAATAATATTATATTATAACCGATAATTATCATAAGTTCAGTTTCACAATGCAGCTGCGCTAAATTTTATATTAATATACATGACCATTACTTTCGCTACATTACTCAGTGTTAAGAATCAGTTAGTATCAGGCACATTAAAAATGCACACATAAACATAAACAGATATAGCAAGCGCAGCAAAGCGAAAAATAAAATTAAAAAAGGAAAAGAAAATAAAACTGTAATTTACATTGAGCATTCATTTATTAGTATCGGACATGGTATACAGGCCAATGGTGTAAGGGAGAAAGGTCGGTAGTGCCGAGTGTTGAGGGTTTAGAGGAGGGGTCCAACCACACCAGGCGCGATGAGCCGTCCACCCAAACCCAAACCGTTCACGACTGTCGGGCCAGCCACGATGGTCTGTAATAAAATACATATTAATTTTATCTAATAACATTATTAAACTTATTTGCATGTTAAACTAGACCATAGTATTTAATAGTATATTGTAACAAGATGAAACGGCAATAGCCCAATGGGTATGTCGGTCTTACGATCGAGAGGTCGTGGGTATCCTCACTCCCCCATTGCACTAATGACGTGAACCCACCTCTAACAAGCCTTTGAGTTTAGCTGGAGGGGTTAGGCATATTACTAATAGGTATTGACATACTAGTAGGTTTTTCTAAGAATACATTAAAAAAATTAAAATAGTGGTCGCGTCTACACATTTTTAAGCATTATTACAAATTCGATACCATCGTCAGATTTAGGGATACCTAGTGTTACGACTTAAAAAATTGTAAAAAAACTCTTTGGAGCGAAAATATTGCATGTATAACCTGTGTTTTCTGTGGGAAAGTAACCCTGTCTTAACTTTTCACGTGTGAATCGCTGAACCAATTTAGATTGGATATAGTTAAGGACCCCGAGAATCCTCTCTTAAGAAGCTACAAGAACTAGTAAAAAATATATGTTTCCTTCTATTTACCCTGGTGTCAACGCCGAAAGGAGCGACGGCGGGTGCGACGACTCCTGGCCAGATGAGCTGGGGCGCGGCCGCGGACAGAGCGACGAAGCAGAGGAAGAAGAACACCTGTAAAACAGTCTATATCAGATTCTGGGCAGCAGCGACCACTTACCATCAGGTGGACTGCATACTCGTTTGCTACCTCCCAGTAATAATATATATATTTATTACTTGATACCTTATTATTAATAAATTATAGCCTATAATATGTTGCGGAGGGCTAATAGCTATATAAGAAAATAGTTTCATCCAAATCTGTCCAGTAGTTTTTGCGTGAATGTAGGACAACAGACAGACAAAAATTTCAAAATTCTTTTTTTTTTGTTTTTCAATATACAGAATTGAAGTCTTCTACAGTTTGATTACAGGTATAGATTAAAGATGCCAGAGAGCATACTTAACAAGCGCGCACAAAGAGCTTAAGTGAGATTTACCGTCATCATCAGTCAATTAGAGAATATTATTGTCAAATGTTTATTTTATGTTTTATTTTACAACGGTGGTCTGGAATGGTCACATAAATTTTAATTAATAAACAATAATTAATATAAGCAATAAAAATAATACCTTGCGATTCATCAAACTATTATTCTTTTTAGTTTTTAATTTTTTTAATAAAAATGACAATATTTTTTGACAATTATAAAACAATAAAAAATACATTATTATAAAAAAAAAACAATGCTTTTTGCATTTTTTTTTTAATAATAAAAATGTAATTTTTTTGACTTGCACTTTTAAATTCAATAAATAAAGTGAAATTGTTTATTTCAATAGTTAAGATTTATAACATATGTGTTATACGTACGAGGAATTTCATTTTGATGAGTGGGTTTGGTAGATCTCACTAGAACTGCTTGGATGCCTTCTGAGTGCAAACTATGCTGATCTGCGGAAGACGGACAGATTATATAGGGCCCTAGAAGGTCGACAAGTACTGACAGATCCCTTAGCACCACCTAAGGTCAGATCACATCTGAATGTCTAATGAAAATACCTGTCTACGAAAAAAAATGTTCTAACCCGTTTTCTACCACCGCAAGTGCTAATATGGAAACGATTATAATTTATTACATCGACTTGCAATGGCTGGAACAGCTGTTTGCAAGTAAGAAGATAATTTAAGAATGATTTATCATAGCTTATTATCTCGTAAATGTTATAAGTCCCTTGTATACTTTTGTACGTTTGAAGTGTTTTTTCACTGTTCCAATAGTTGAAGCAAAGCCAACCTGACGAAATCCTTTTTATGCTACTTTCATGTCCATATAATGAATCGAAAAAAGTTTTGCCCTAAGTTGATTTCAAACCAAAGTTTTTTAATACTGGCATGCAGTCCACCTGGTAAGTGGTACGGCAGTGACATCGTCATCTATAATCAACCAAAGACAGGGTCGAAATTCTTTCTTAGGTGGACCACAAATGCGTTGCTATCGCTGAGGAGTAAGTTGGAGCGCCTCAGTTAAGTATGTCTCCCTAACCACATCCTTCAAACCAGAAAACAGCAGCAAGGACACTGTTATAAGGCATAAATAGGTGTGGTGCCTCCGGAGTCGAACCGTATAACGTTCTACCGCCTGCAGGTTTGAAGTCACTCTAAGTTTCCAATTTATCCCATATTTTTGTTCTATCTGTTTTATACAGTAACTTTATTTCTCGTAAAATTATTTCTAGTGTCGGTGCCTACTATGGCGTCGATTATTATTTAATAATTTAGGTATTTTTATTTCCTGAATTTAGTTGTTACAAGGGCTTAATATCGAGATCTAAATTTAATATTATACGTTATATCGTTTGACACATAGTCCATATATCTTATTGGAATATTAAAATACAATTGATTAGTAGCATTAAGTATACTTTATTTATTAAAACAAGAACAAGTGATTTAAAACTAGCTCTAGGCATTGACATAGTTGTCTTTGTTTACATTGTAAGTAATAAGGCGATTCTATGCCTATTGCCTACCTTAAACTGGATTGAAATGTAGGCGTTCCTCAACTCCATCATGATGCAAGTTCCTACACTTTTACAACATACAAAGCAACAACTAGATGATGTATATGGCTTTGCGTGCGTGTTAAAAACATAACTTTTAAAAAGGCAGAAGGTTTACGTATTCACCCGAGATGGGTTCTTCTTTCACCTAATTTCTAAACTCTGGTCAAATTTAATGTCGTACGTCAATAGTCACTCGACAATGATGAATCAGTCAGTCAGGACTTGCATTTCAGAAGTGTAGATAAAACTGTACTATATATGCTTGTATGAAAGGTACAGCAATATAAGAAAATATAAACGCAAAAAGCTAAAAAAAGTGGGTTAGATCTTTCGTTCCGATGAAAAATCTTACATGTTATATGTACTTTTACTTATCTAAATGATCAAACGCAGAAAAGTGGCGTACCAATAGCCTAAGTAGGCCCAGGGCGGCAGATCTTTGAAGGCGGTAAATTAGGTCATTTAAAAAAATACATACATACATAATGGAATAAATAATGGAATTTGGATGAGTGGAGTTGATGAATTGGATTTTCTATAACTCGAGTTTGGGTCCTACTTACTCTCAACAATCAATCAGCCTCGTCCCAATTACTAGCTTTAATACCTACTATTATTACCTTTTTTTTAATTTTCTTATTTTGTAGCCTACTGGCGGCAATCGTGTAAATCAGCGACTGGGCGTGAAATATGCCAAAGTACTGGCCATAGACGCCTTGAAAATTTGTCATGTAAAGGGGTGCCCTTGAGACCCAGATCGTCCACGTAGCATAGAACGCCAACTTATTAATATACTCATACAATGATAGCAGTTAGGTATGAAGGGTCCTATAATAAATTGACGGTTAAAAACGAAAAATGATTTTAAAAAACGAGATTTATGTGCTAAAATATATATTCGCTTATACAAGTCGATGTGTTCCTAGACAATTAACATCATCTGAAGGTAGACAAGCAATATAATTTAATGTATAATTACCTATACCTATATATCATAAAATGAGGCAAAAGTGAATTACTGATTAGGTACGTACTAGGCAGGTATGCAAGGCGCCTTGTGTTACCGCCTTTGTTATTAAGATCAATTATTTATCTTATGTGCATGTATTAATTACATGATACTTTGTAATAACTATGTAGTATATCCACACAGCTTTCATTGCTGAACGTAGGTCTCGCTTCAAAATCATCTCTTTCGATTTCTTGTCGCTTTCTCACTAATGTAGGTATATTAAACGAAAATTGATATTATTAAGCGGACAATTATATCGTCTTTTATGAATAAAGTTATGGATGAATATATCGCTAATTTTCGACAAAAACGAAACAACACACTATTAATAATCGGGGTTTCAGTGCGTCGGCGCGGTGTACCGCGTTCTCGACCCACACCACGATGCGGTCGCCACCATTACAACACCACAAGGCGAGGTGGTTGGAGGAAGAATTGAAAATTTAAAGATAAATCATAATATTAACCCAAAAGCTGTTTGAATCAAACTTCTTTGTGCGACAAATTTCTTATGCTATTTTAAACGTAAAAATACTGAATGCTAAAAATAAAAATATACCTAAGTTCATTTTGAGTTACGCCGTTCATGGTGCAAACAGGCGATGTTCATATGACTAGTACCTGGATCAACAAATAGGCGAATCCTTAGTATCGAGCGGTATATGCTCATCGATACCAGACTCTTGGGGCTCAAGCGCTTCTGCGCGGTACACCGCGTTCTCGATCCACACAGCGATGTGGTCCGATATCGCCACCATGAACCGAGCGAGGCGGCCTGGATGCGTGCGCGATGGTTTTGGTTCACCTACGTAATATGAATAAAGTAAATTGAATCAACCAACTTTATAAATATAGTTCTGTTTGCAATGTTTTGTGCTAAAATTGTTGTTTAAAGTAGACTATCTGACACAAAAAATATAATGTTTTGCGATAGTTTGTGACTAGTTTGTATTTTTTTATTTATGAAATTTCATTTGACTGTCCGTATTTTTTTAAAACTACTAGCATGGGTTAACAAAATGTCTAGTAAGTATTTAGTAGTAATTTTGTTAACCCCTAAAGCTAAGTCCAAAGGTTTGTGTTATGAGTAGGTTCACGTCAATAGTGCAATGGAGGAGTGAGGATCGAACCCACGACTTCTCAATGGTAAGACCGATACACTACCCATTGGGCTATTCTCGTATCTGTAGACTGCTACTCTACTATTTTTATATTTTAGTTGATTACTAGTAAAGTACTAGATCGGCACTCCAACTACTTTTTTGAGTCAAAAACAGTATCTATGTGCTTTTACATTAGATAATTTACTACCGTATTATGAGTTTAGATATTAACCTAATATTTCAGAGACTCTCTCCAAAACAACATCAGCGATGCTTCGTAATCTATTTGAAACCAACATTTCGCTTTGTCCTTTAGCTATATAATCGCACATGCGATACGCCACCTGTATTTAAAGCAAAGTAAATAAACCCTCGTTATATATATAACTATATATATAACTACATAATGTATATATAACTACATAATGCCTAGAATATAGAGACAGTCATTCGTGTGTGGAATGATGGAATGGGATATAAATATATCAAAGCAAAGAAATTTAACAATAAGCATGCCTATGACCAAAAAAAATCGAAATGTGTACACGTGAAAGACGCTTGGAATCCACTTTTGTATGGGACCCTTCGTGCCCCCCAATATATAGTGGGAATCACCCTATGAGACCGTAGAGTCCCGTGATACCCTCTCTACGTGTGACTATTTAAATATCTTTGTGTATAGGACAGACCTGTGCACTAAAGTTGATGAGCCATTTCTGTCTCTGGCGTAACTCCCGCGATTTTTCCGCTTGCTCTTTGCGACTCACCATGCCTCCTGGACCAGTCCAGCGCTTAGAAGACTCACTTAGTGCTTGGAAATATTGTTCTGTCTGTCTGAATTTCAATTATGTTACATAAGTACAGTAAATATTAGAATATCTACTATTTAAACACTTCTTATGAAAGTCGAAGTTCGTAACATTCTGCATGAATTTTAATTACTCTTATAAAGTCAAATCATAATACTCTGGACTGAGAAAATAATCTTCTTCCAAGGCACTCTTGATTCTATCTCTTCTGTCACGCGGCAAAATCGCACATTTTTCGTCCCAAAGAGATCGCAAGCGCCGCGCTGTGGGACGCGCCAGCATTTCGACCCTTTCCATGTTTCGACGTACACGAGATGACACTTTCTTCAATTTAGCCTCCCCTTTGTAAAATAGAAAGTTCTATTTATTTACTTTTCTACACTTCACCTTTCTTCACACTTATCCACTATACTTATGAATTAATTCAATTATTCATACTCGATTAAACACTGAGAAATAGAATAGTAGTTCATCAAAAATATTATGCTCCTGAAATTGTAAAATGACAATACTTTGTATTCCTATATGGCCAGTCATTTAGGGTAAGTAATACTATC
>DWNJ01000477.1:0-15296 GCA_018250275.1 Udranomia eurus | reverse complement strand
GCTGATCCGATGTGGTTTTCACCGATGTATTGGGGTAAGCTTCACTTAACATTTAGTGTTAGTTTTCATAAAAATCGGTTCATAAATAAAGAAAAAGTTGTTGGACGGGGATGGGAAGGTGGTACGAAATGCAGCGAGTCAGCAACCTCCATACCATATCGCCTTATTGCCCATGTGCATATTGCTGTGTTCTGGCGTGATAGGTGTGATACACTTGGGTTCGGAGATACACTAACAGAAGTTCCTACTTAGTTCTCAGGGGCAGTAACGCACTTGTAATCGACCTAAGAAATGACTTCGATTCTTTCAGGGTTGATTCCAGCTGTTCGCGGGCGGCAGTGAGCAGTTACCATCAGATGCAGTTTATGTAAAAATATGAATGTTAGGGGCTGACTCCTCACTATGCTTTATACGATTGTATACTTTATCTTTTATGAAAATGTATAGGCGGTGACTTAAGAATCAATCGCATTACGGTTAACTTTTTTTAGGTTATCCTATTAAAAATGGTCTTATATTGTGTTAATGGATTAACACCATCATTAATTTACATGAGTCCACTACGCGATATCCAATGGCCTCTCCCTAGGCACACCGCGGCGTTTTACTCTCCTCACCCGATTACTGCTGAATAAAATGGTACAATGTATTTAACTCAGGCTACTTCAAGTACAACCTCGTATATATACAAATCTCAAAGTACAATGCGAGCAATGTACTTGTAGCGCAAAACAATAGAAATAGCTCCATTTGCCTACTTTATATTCCTCTCTGGTCTATTTGAAACATGAGATTATAATGCATTCTACGACTCCGGTGGCTCTTTCAATTCCGAGAATTTTGTGAGTAGATAACTAGAATGCATTTTTGATACAAATAACCTTTTGTACCTTAATACATAGGTTTTACTCTACTGTGCTTTACGGTATGTACCTATTATAAAAATTGTGAAAATGTTGATTTATTTAAACGTTATCTTTTATTAATAACGCAGAATGTTGAAAATTTACTCTTTTATGATATTTGAATGTTATAAATAAACTTTTTTTAATTGGGAGAACTAACTGCAAGCTAATTCAATAGATGGCGTTGTTAAGCAACAAGCTAACTAAGCTAATGAGTATTTGTTTTGTACGTTTATTTTAATACGTCTAAGTGCTAAAAAGAAATCAGAAATAAATTAATTTATCAAAAGGTGTTACGAGTCTAGTTCTAAGAAACCTACATTTCCAGTTAGTGTATACACACCCAACGTATTTATGTTGTGCGTAATTGAAATACTTAGTAGGAAGATGGCTCGAGACAGCACAATCGCGCAACCTGTGCCATCTGATCGCATCATTATACTCTCAGTACGTTCCTTGTATTGTATCCTGTTCATTTATAATAATTGTCAGGTTTTTTTATAACTCTGAGGAAGCAAAAGAGCACACAGTGCACCTGATGATAAGCGGTCACCGCCGCCGTGGATACCTGTAATCAAAACAGGAACGAAGTAAATACTTTCTTATGTCGACCACAGATGCGTTGCTACCCCTGAAGTCTAAGTTGGAACGCTTCAACGAAGTGTGTTAAAAGATTAAAAATAGAGTAAAATTAATATTTATTTGAACTGTTTATACAAATGTGTATAATGAGAAAAAAGAAAATAATTAGATAAAAGTTGTTTAACTTTGCCTTTCAACGTTGGTATATACATTAACTTATTGACGTCTATGTATTTGAAAGGATTTTATCTAAAATTTTCAATTCTATATCACTCATAATTATTTCTCATTTTTAAAAATAAACAAGTACATAAAAATGTTTCTCAATTGACACATCTCGTGCTCACAAGAGCATTGTAAAACCTCGTATAGATTGTTACACACAGTTGCCAATTTCTTCACTTACATGTTATGGAATGTTATATACATCCTCTGTATCCAGCATTAAATACGACTTACCTCAATAAGAGTGCTTCCAAGCCCATAGTGGGTAGTCGCTCATCCCAAGCAAGCAAATTAATTGGCCGAACCGCATTCTATGCACGTTTCGAAACACCGCGTTTAGCGTAATAACCTCCCGTTTTAAACATCGTAAACGGATTTACGGCCTATCATAATTTCCCTCCAAAAGACATGGCAATGTACGTTTTTGTTAGTCATGCGAGAATAATTTGTTTCGCAACTTTTATAACTACATCCACAAGACATAAGCAACGGTTAGATCAAGCTTGCAAACTGATATTCTGTGTGCAATATGCCACGTGATTTTCTATGTAATATTATAATAATGTATCAAATTGCAATGAAATGATGCAAATTTTTTAATTAAATCTTATATTAACTCGTTCCAAATTGCTACATAGTAAATACTGTTTATAAATTGCAGACAATAGGAATTTAAAAATATATGAATTGTTACGATTTTGCACAAACGTTTTACATTACTGCACAGAACATTTTACATACAAAAGACTTCAACGCTATCTTACTTCCGGTAGGGAATGGCGATTTTCTATGTTGCATTGACGAGAATGAATATTAAAGAAGCCATTCGGTTTTACATAACCGCTAATGCTATTATTCAAGTTTAGTTGAAAAATGTAATCTGTAATTTTACCATTATATTTACTACATCACACATATTTGAACTATTAAATAAATTATTATTTTAAGTGATAAATTTTGTATCGTTTGCATATTAGTGATGCATTTGAGCCACTGCTTGAGTAAATAATATAATATGCTTATATCATATACCAAGTTTAACTCAATATTATACAATCTTTTAAGTTAAGTTCGTCTTCAATGACTCTAAATTGGATGAGTGTCCTTCTTTGTAGACGTAATCTGCGATACTGTTTTTTTCTGTACGTGCTTCACTCTTTTGCTCTAATTCTTGAATGGTTTACCATTTATGTGGTTATATATGCACGGATAATTAAAACATGATGTGAAATAATGAATTTTCCGTATTTTGTTATTGCAGTGAAAGGTGTTGCTTGTTATAGTAGTAGGTTATTTTTTTTTACAATATATACATTTATACATACGTTGTAAATATCGGCTTCCTGACACCGAAACAGATTGTTCATTTTTGCCAAACCTTGTGAGTAATATTTGTAGAACTATCATGCACATTATAAAAGTCACGCTTATTTGTAGATTAAGACTTAACTCGAACATTTAACATCATGGCTCCTGAGGACTCAAATGGACTGCATCTCTAGATAATATGTCATGAGTCTTAAATTATATTGTCTGCCACAAATACTTTGCACGTTGACGTTTGTATTAAACCCCCCTTCGTTTGCTATAAATCTAGAGGTCTTACAAACGAGAACGCAGCGACGTTAACACATTACACTAGTTAAATAACCAACGATTGTGAATTACTCTCGATTTCGATAACCAATAATGTGAAGCGGAAACGTAATAATATGTAGTTGCGGTCAACTGCAAGTGAAATTCGAGCCGAGGAGCAATTTGTTACACTGATAGCTGTGTCGTTGCACAAGAGGTCGCGAAGTACCCGCTCAGGTCGCCTGCTAGCCTGCTAGGGTTGCCTACCTATCAGACAATAGGTTGCCAATACTATCTTGACCTCGAAAATATCGATAGAACTATTGATAGTATTGTGATGTCGTAATGCTATCAATACTATAGTTAATACAGTTAGAACTCGGAAACTCACTACATTCCAGACGCGGCAGATGGGAACAGCCCATTAGTGGATAAATAAGTAATTGTGTTCATAGAGGGGTACCTCTACATAAACATATATTTTTGCCATGGGCAATTACACTACTATCCATAGACCACTAGATTTTTTTAAATTATTATAACGATGTTTCTATGTAATTTGAAAGAATTCGTTAAAAGCTAACTGATGTCAAGGTCCTTTGAAAGGAAATTAAGAATCGGCTGTGACAAAATCGGCGATAGAAAATCTCCCACGGCTTGTGTCAAAGAAAATTTAATTGCTGTAAGCACTGTGAAACACGTAGACAATCGGTAGTGTTGGAAACCGCACCGACGTGCGTATCTCTTGAGCAAACCGTATGGAATTCCTGTTGCCATGATTTGGTCTTCTACATGTGGGATGAATAGTGTGTCAACTGGACGTCCTCAAACGGATTGACGACGACAGGAATTGTGTAGACTGAATTTATTTATGTGAGTTTTCTTTATTTCGTTTTTTCTCCCGGTCTACCATAGCCTGAGAACCTGAAGGCGTTGAAAGCCGATGACCACTGACTAAAGAAATGTATATGACGTTCATTAAGTGTATTTGTATACCTTGCAATGAATAAAACCATTTGATTCTTGTATAAATGGGCTTCGACGATACAGTGATCTTGAAAGCGGATCAGCGACATTCAGTCGCTTCTTCTTCATTCTATACCGAATACATTTGACACTGAAACTACAGATCATAATGAACAAAATGGTTATACGAGTTGTTTCCTACTGGTTACAACTTTGAATATACCTACTTTTATTTCAAAAGTACTTTTTTGTATATACTCAGAAGTTAACATGTATCATTTGGTTCTAATAAAATCGTACTTGCACATGACCGTGAGGTGGCAACCAAGTGGAACACGACAACGGCAGTATAGGCGTGTTACTATACCGTTTCCGGTTTAACTTAATACTTAAATAATTTCCAGAAATAATTTTAATGTACAAAAAGTTAAGTACTCACCATTTTCCTGTACGAGCCATGCGAGGTTGGTTACAGATGGATATGCTGCTGTGCTCACTGCGTGTGTACGTGTTTCCTGTTTCCTAAGTTTCCTAAGTGTAACGAGTTTCTTTTCTACGCCCATTTTGATAGTTTTTATTTTTATAACATTCCAGTGGGCCTGAAATCTACCTATAGTGAGAAATTATAAGTGGATCAAGAGTTTTGATGAGGTTGAAAAAATGCATTAGATACTACCCTGTTGACTAAGGGACGCCTTAAGTATCTCTACCACATCCCCAGACACACAGACACACACAAAACAGCAGCAAAAACAAGAGTAAAACAACAAGAGTGTTTCTGAAACGAAAAGGGCTTCAAAGAAGAACTTAAGTACCCTTCAAATTACAATGGATGTCTTACGTTGTTGTGACTAAAACAAATAGCATTCAAATTTATTTATCCTCCTAAAATTAAACATTAAATAAAAGAACTGTCAAATTTTAACATAATGTGTTTTATATAATGTTGACTGTTAATGTTACTGTGTGTTGATGTTAACTTAAATCCTATACATTATATTGTTACGATCGATATGTATCGATACGATAGTTTTGAACACACGACAAAGACTTTCTAAGACATCATATTCCATTAACATATAATATTTAGCAGACAGAACAGAGCTTGTAAATAGCGTAGAGGTAGGAATACTTAAATATGTATGTCTCGTTAGCATAACATTCCTTACCAAATTCGAAATAGGTCGCCTAGGTGACACGATGTGTGACAATTTATCGCGAGACGTCGGCGTCGTGAGCGTGCGGATCTCGGAGAAATTGTGAAACACGTACGAAGACCTTACACGACTTAACTGTAACCATTATTAAGATTTTTCGCCGTTAGTACTTTGCCAAGATGCGCAGTTTTATATAATAGGCAGTTCAATTCACGAGTGTCATCGAAATATTTATATGTAAATGAAAAACAAGTAAACAGAAATCACTATTTTCTCACCAAATACAGTTAAACATAGTCAAATACACGTTTAGTAAATGACATGAAATAGTTTTCTTTTATCAAATGATTCATTTGGCGCGTGGTTATTGAACTTTTACGAAAACGCATTACTTCAATTCTTTCGAATTCTTTTGTCGATAAAATTTGTTAACGACCAAAATTGTAACCATAGATTCGGAAGATGTCGAAATATTGTGCCAATTGATCGTGGGGCTAGAAAAACCTTAAGTATTAATTTGGTTTTTTTTGGCTATTACGTTATAGTTTGTGTATGTAATATATAGCATTATAAATTATTTATCTTATACGGGATGGTGTGGCCGCTCAACGACAATATAACTTAAATAAATTTAAAAAAATACAACCATAGGTTTACCAACTACACTATACATAGAATATCATGAATGTTGTTAGAGATGGATTTATGGTATTTTTTGTGACAAGTACAGCAGTGGGGCATTTAGGGGCCAATTTTGTTAGTAATATCAGATTAGAGCGTATAAATTACTTGTGTCTTCCGAATGTCATGCATTTATGTGTCTCAATTTAATATTTTAACACAAATTACGTACAAAGTGCATTCGACACGACTTCTCACGCTGTGTTAAGATATTACACACTTTTCACGCAAGAACGCTTCAATGTACCGGATCTTGAACACTATCGTAAAATATAAACATGAACTTGCGTGTTCATTATTTCACACTAAAGTAACAGAACAAATTATTCTATTTTTTAACGGAAACCCCGCAACGAAAAGTTATCATTCCAAACGAGTAGTAATAATCAGTAAATAAAAACAGTTATATTTACGAACAATACTGTCTATCTATATATAATGGACGATATCTAAGAGAAAACAATTTTTAGGGGTCTTTATTAAAGAATAGAACCAAAAGAATTTTTTGTCTGTTTCACTGTGCGTTTGTGCACGCTAATCTCAGAAACGGCTGATCCGATTTCAATGCGAGTTTCACTGATGTATTGACGGAGACGGCGATTGGGACAGGGATAAGGAAAAGATTCTGAGGTGGTACGAAGTAGATGGGTTACCTAGTATATAATACATTTACAGATGATCTTCATAGTTAATTCTCGTGATCCCATTTTCTCTAGATTGGGTTTGTAGTTGGCATGGTGTTATTTTCATCATTGATTACGGAGGCATTGGTGATGATGGAATCATAAAACGTTTGATAAAAACAATTCTTGATCACTGATTCTGATACTGATTTTTCCATCAAAAAAATATATAATCAAATTCAACGTATATAACGTTAAATTCATCTCAAACATTAATAATTTACAAGTCACTACTGCGGTACTATCCACGAGAGTTGAGAATGATTTATTGGAAAAATTACCAACCTGGCATTTTCTAAGCCAATGCGAACTTTATTTCACTTCTGCAATAAAACAGAATTACATAACGTAGCTGCGTTAAACATAATACTTGCATAATAAGCAATAAAATATGCAACAAGGCTTTATATTTAACGTAGTATATCTTGATTACTCTTCATTGTGCCGAAGCAACAATGGCTGTATATTTTCGGTTTCATGGCTGCCCGCGGTTCCGCCCGCGTTATTTATCTTTGTTTTAATTATGTTATTCATTAAAGAATACGGCGAATATACAAGCACTAAGGTGTAATGTTTATTATGTTATTTATTGACTTGTGCTGATGCTAGATTTCTAAAGACTTCGAAAGCATACTTCGACAGTGTACGCCTCTTAATATGGCTACAACTGACTTTATGTCGACTACAATGGACACGTAATTGATAACGGACAATGACTAAGGTGTAGAGTATTCTCTACCATGCTTTTTAGACATTCACTTTAATAGCAAAGAAAAATATTGTACCGAAACTGTAACGAAAGAGGTCTTAATTCTTGAAGATCTGAGTAAATAGCCATAATAATAACCCTATAATAACCCTCCGAATGGCAGTAGTCTAGTGATCTAGAAAACAATAACGATATATATGTATGTAATTTTAGACGTAGGAGGTTATAATCCTCTAAAAGCAAAATAATGAAAGAGTGTTATTAACAATATCCTCATTTTCAATTAATTTTGTATATTAATAGTAAACATGCCAAACTTATAGATTTTCTATTGAATAGCGGTTTCTATTCATAGGATAATATAAATATTTACACTTCGCGATAAGATATGTGGGCACAATCGTTATTGTGAGTCCTACGCAGTGCTTGATTGCAAATAATTTATCAACGTATCTCTATTGATTCGCTTTGATCATATTACAGTATATTCTTTTTATTTAATGTTGTATTTTAGTAGTACAAATATATGTTTATGAATAGCCTTTGATAAATATTTTTGAATGACATTATACGATAAGTATGTCTTGAATATGACATAATATATACGCAATTAAACTGAATTTTGAAAGTGTGTTTTGACCACGCACATTTAAATATCCCTAAGAGTTGTACTATATTTGGTAGTGGTAAAATATTTGGTGATTCGACTTCGGAGCCACCACCGTTCCACCTATTGTTGCCTTATAACTTACTAACTTAAGTGTTCTCATGCGTTGGGTTGCAGGGTGTAATCAGGAAGACACCCTTAACGGAGCCGTTTCAACTTAGTCCTCAAGGTTAGCAACGCATTTGTTGATGGCCTAAGAAAGAACTTGGATCCTGTCTGGGGTTGATTACAGGTGTCCATGGGCGGCAGGGCAAACCTTACCATCAGGTAGACTGCATGCTCGTTTGCTAACTCAATGTTATAAAATTTAGGTACGTATACCTATATAACCTATCTATTTTTCTTTTGAACAGATTAAATACAATTTGGTTGGTTCCGATAGGGTACAATCAGTCTTATAGACAAAATGTACGCAAAGTACTCTCAACGGAACATTATACAACAAAGTAACCAACATGATGGACGGTGACCTAACAACCAATTACGTTTTATCTACTTAAATCTTCATGCAGGTTTGTCAATCTTCCTTACGGTTCACCTAATGTTGAGTTACGTGATTATGCGTAATGCGAATATGAATATATGAATATGGTTTCGTTTGTATGCCGGTTATCTTATATGAAATAGCAGCAGCCGCAGCCGCAGCTTCGTTCGCGTAAATTTTTTCTAGCACTCGTTAATTATACATTAAGGTACCCCATATTTTTCGTACCCGGGGTTCTAACTTAGTTAACTGCTAGCTAACTTAGTTAGTAACAACTAGAGATGTGCCAAGTCGTAAAGCAACAAAGTATCGTAAGTTCGTCTGCAATTCGAATTAAAATGAATCAAATGGAGTTGACTCGATTTAAGCGTAAATAAACAATTTAACTCGATTTAGTAACTCGAATTGACCCATCTCTAGTAGGAACGCATTTAGTCGAGATAAGAAAGAACTATCAGGTGTACTGTATACTCGTTTGCTTCTTCAATGTTATTACGAATATATAACACAATGTTCGCTTGTCCGACATCTGACCGCACGCAACATACAAAATGTATTCATGTGTTTTTATTTTATGCCGCATTTAGAAGTTAATGGCATCTGATAAAGTAAAAAATACTTCGTAATAGAGATGCTCTCAAATGATCTATTGTGAAAGTTTATATCATTATGTCGTGTTTAAATGAATCATAAAAGCCAGATGAGGTCCGTCATTATAATTTTATGCGTTTAATGCTGATAACCACTTTCAATAGCTATGTAACTCTCAAAAAGACAAGGCGTCAAGACAGTCAACGGTTGCTTTAAATAAATCAAGCAAGCTAAGAAACGCCCGCTAATATCTCAATACCATAAATGTTTACAAATATTTTCTTAATTACACAATGTTACAAGATTACAAAACGTTACTACATTTTTACATTTAAATTTTATGCAATTATTGAACGGATTATTCAAATTTAATTCATCTATTACCATTTTAAGTTATACTCCCGGAAATGTATAATATTATTGTGTTAATAATAGATAATATTCTAACAAAGTAGAATGAGCAGTTTTCCCGCATTTTTTTCTCCAAAAACAGGGAGTAATTTCTAAAAATATAATATTCACCCAGATTACATTTTATCCATTGAGCTATTAATCTTGTATAACTTTGTATAATCGGATACTTTATACCTTAACCTTGACACAGAACATTTCGCGCTATATGCAAATGCGTAAATATGCTTTGCATACTATTACATACGTTAGCAAATACGTTTTACTGAGTCATCCTAAACGATAAATGCTCTAATACGATTCAAATTGTTAGCGACAGTTATATGGGATTAAACACAGTATTTCGGGTTGGTTCAGATAAAATCAATTTATATTTGGAAATAAGACGAATTGTACAAATCTTAAAACATACACACCTGCCTGTCGTTATAACAATATAAATTGAACTATTAAAATGAACCGTTGAATGAAATGATAACACAATAGTACAATATAGTAAAATTTCCTTAAAAAACAGGATTATTTGACTTAAATGCAAGTGAATTATAACACCTACGTACTATGTGATATGGATTTTTGTGTTGAGCTTGCTAGGACGTAAAATTTAAAATGCGTCTTATAAAGTGTCGAAATGTTTTGAACCTTTCGATGTGACTATACATTTTAAGACCAATATTAGAATAACTGTATTCCTCTTTGCAATCTCTTAACATTTTCATCTATTTGTTCTGCACATCTTTATATTTGCCTAGGATATATATCCCAATATCTATTTAAGGTTTAAACTGTGGAGGTCATGTGACTGTATAATAATGCGCGTGCTTCTCGTAAAACACAAACAGCACAAAACAAATCTATCAAGCTATCCGCACACGTACACAACTAAACTATGTACCTACAAGTCAACGTAATTAATGGTATGTAGCTAATATCGGGCGGGCGCGAGCTTCAGCTCCCACCAGGCGTCGGGCGGGCGGCGTACGCGCCTCCACCGCCAGTCCCATCGCGGCGCACCTCGCGGCAACATGTCTCCCGTGTGGATCTTGCTCGCTTTGCTACCCATCCTCGGTAAGTCCATCCCCACCCCCGGGTCACCGAGACAGTGATTCGGGGCCGAACTGCGACCGTAGTGAAATCCGGAAGTGCCAACAGGACTGTTACCCGTGATTGATGCATTTCTGTATCCGAATCGATGTGTGCTTAGGCTTTCGTGCTCTAAGGGTTACGATACAGTGCTAAGCTCGCATGTGAGGAAATAGGTAATTGTGTTAGTGTAACACTGGGCGCGGCGTGCGTGTGAGTTCGCGTGATTGTGCAGGACATCCGGGCGCGTGGGAATCGACGTTACTAATTGTAATTACAGGAATTAGGAAATAATGTTTAATTATACACTGTATTCTTAGACCGTGACGGATTGTACGTCTCTATATAATATTAAGTTATTATTACTGCGAGGCTGTTTGTGCCGATAAATACGGTATCATATCAAATACGTATGAATTTATCTAAACCTACTACAAAATAATTTTCCATCCCTCTATTTTATAATCATAATGAAGAAATCGAGGATAATTGTTATCGGTCAGCGCAAATGTATTTTCTCTGAAAGTACCTACGTAACTTTAAATTTATATTCCAGCTTAAAGTAAAAGAAGAAACACAATTTCTATAATACTTTAATACAGTTTCTGTCTTAGTTAACAACTCCCTACTTACCTACATCAATTTAAACCTACATCTAATTACGGAAGGTATTGAATCTTAGGTAATACTATTGCAAACTTAATCTGAATTTGATTTCCAGTCGTGTGATTACGTCGCTCGTATAAACTAATCTACTCGGATGCAGCCGTGCATTAATACGGCACAATCGATTGTGGTGTATAACGAGCTGTAATAAAGCCGGTATTGGGTTGTCATTGATGGATAGGCGTAGCTCGGGAGGCTGCCATACATAGCGCATCTCGGCTACGTGAGAGGTGCAGTCTGTGCGGTATTGCAGTGTTTGCGCAACTCTAATGCACTTTCCATCCGTGCGCTCGCGCCGTGCAACTGATCGTACATCGCGACGATAATCGATTCCTCGGATTTACATAAGTGATTTTCTCACGGTCCGCTCTCCAGAAGAACTGGGGCGGCGTGACGGTCAGAGAACGGATGCGACTCAAGGTTCTGATGTGCGCCGAAATACCCGTCCCTTTGCTTTGAGAGGCTAAAGGATTGATAAAATACAAGTCTAGTCGTCCTTCCTCGCATTTGAAAATGCAGATTACGTGCGTATACAGTGTGTGGTCACTGCACCCGTGGACCATCGTGTTTGAGTCCATAGACTAAGATGCCTTGACACATGTTATGTAGAGCACACACCCTTGTTTTATGGGGGAAATATACGAGTAGATAAGAGTAATACGTACGAGTATGTAGTATATATACTCAGATAATTAATAAATAAGACCTAAGGACCAATTCGACACACAAAAACAGTATTTACAAAATACGGTCTGTGAACCATGTAAATGCATTAGACAAAAACTGGGGTAAAACTTTTAAAAACGATCACGTTTATGCGTGAGCGAATGGAAACAACTTAAAATGCAGTTCAAGATGTATGACGACAATGATGGCGCAAGAAAATTTTCTTAAAAACATGTTTTGTAAAGATTTGGTGATAGTAAAATGATAAAGAAACATTTGATATGCGAATAAGCCTCATTGGGTATGAAAATTATGAAAAATATTTTTAAGTATGTTGTATTATTTGTTTTAACGTTACATGTATTTGGAGTATTGAATGAATCAAGTAGTAATGTTTAACATTATGTAAGTAGTAATGCATAATCTTAACTTTCGTGATCCCATTAATCTAAAAAGAACAGGTCATCCGTAACAAATAAATCTAGATACGAAGTACAATACATGCGTGGTCAGTTAAGCATGAGAAAAATAGTTACGTAAACTAAAAAAGAAAGTCATTGACGTTTCCACAAACGGCCAGAACGCGGCCCGACCTATGCACAAAGCTTGACTGATGACACGTTCAGATTTGTATAAGGCATTGATTGATAGCAATTCGCTGACTCATCATAACAATAAGTTACGTGAATGAACACGTCAACTTAATAGTGATGACATCGGGATCATGTCTAGCGAATAAAGCCCACACAAGGTTTCCGCAATCCGTATTAATCATCAGATATATCATGATACATATTAGATTACATATACAATTACAAAAAGGTCATTTCGATTTAATTGCATTGTAATTACGGTTATAATATTTCATTAAGCAAGGCTTTTCACAATGTTATTATTTCAATGCTAATTGATCGCGCTACTGCCGTCGTGTATATAATACCGCGTCTAATATTAATCGCATCGATTGATCAATTAAATATCGGTTAATTAGAAATAAAATTATGCCAAAGTTTTAAAATGTTTTAAAAGTTTTGAATTTTTTTGTTTTTGATTTTTCATAATTGATGTATATTTGGGTTTTAAAGATTGGAACAATTTCTACTTTTTGTTTGTGTAACAGACAAGACATATATAAACAGATAGAATTTCTGGCTCCTACTTCTTTTTTAAAATGTCTATGGAAGACAGTTTAATACAGAAAAATAACAGTATACATCCAGTGCTAAAATTAATGATTGTACACTCAATTGGCTTCTAATTAACTTCTTCCGTATATTAGATTACCGAGGAAACTCACTACTTTTCACGGGCAGCTATGCTTACTTAATTACTGTTTAATGTCTGTAGATTTCCATACGCTGCACGTCAACAAATCTTCGAAGAAATGGTCAGACAGACAGACAGAATACCCTCAATAAATTCGTATTTTACACTCGGAAATGGGTTATATATTAAGCGGATGCGGCAATATACTAACTACAATTAGGAAGCTTGCGTTTATATGTGTGCGTGTATCATCATGTATAAAATAAAATAAGTTACTGTAATTAAGTGATTTAGGAAGACCTCGGTATGTAATTTGTATACGGGCTCGCTACCGGCGAACATTGCATTCAGATATGAGTTATTCAGATATGCTCACACCAAATAGCATATTCCTCCGCCGATAAACAACTCACATATACCAGTAAGTACCAAGCGTGGCAAGGCCCATACATACTAGACGTCTAATACATTTTTATCATTTCGGCGTTGTCAATGCAGCTACGTTGGTAACATTTGTATGAAAGATGAAAATTCTACTACACTTGCATTGCCATTTCATCATATCCGATAAAAAATTAAATGATAATGATATTATTATATTTGCTCTCAAAAAGTATATTCTGTTTACTAATAGATCTCTTAATCCTAGTAAGTTAGGAAAGCCGCGTGGCTCTATATGGAGAAACTATTCGCAAAGAAGGTAGTCGAATGATTGCGATACTAACATCATAAACCAAAGAAGGCCAGATCTTCTTTTTAAGGTATTAATTGATGTTACGATTAAGTAATAGCGTCATTTGGAACACTCAAAGCATGCCGACAAGGGGAACGTCACTATGCAAATCATTGCATAGTGACGTTCATGTAGATTACATGTACATGTAGATTATTCCATGTTTAAGAATGATTTTTGTTGCGTGAATGCGTAAGTGGATGAGCTTAAAAGTTGTTAATTAAGTAAACTATATATCATCTTGTCTGTTAAGTAGATTAATTTCAGAACAAAATCAATATTTATTTATTCAAATTGTTAAAACAGGCTGATTATCCAAATATATTTCTAGCTGTATTGAAGTGATGGTATTTGGTCGTAGTTTCCACAACATCCGAGGAGTTATCTAGTTAGTTATCTAGGTAGTTAGTTTCTAAACTTTATGTATACTGTGTTATGTAGAATACAATGAAGTAAGGCAGAGCCTTTACGGTAAGTGGCTCAATCAGACCATGCGCTCTAACTTTACACGCAAGAGAGGCTGCGGGCTGTACTTAGCTAGCGTTTATTTGCATAAGACCCGGTGACCTTTCGGCGAAGATTCTACGAGTTGTTTAGTTGAGCACGGCTTATGGCGTTCGTTCGAGCCGAGCGCGACATTACTCAACCGATGGTATCAAAGCGACCCAGTACGAGCTTAGGGCTACGTACATATATTACGGTATAGGCGAATTACGGTTGGAATTGTTATGAAAAGTTATTCATTTTTTTAACACTATTTATTGGCTATTGTTTTTTAAGTGTCATTATTGTTAACCTACCTACCTAGTAACATTAAAATCCACCAATATTACTTACATGCCGCCAAAGTACATAAATTGGCTTGAAGTTCGCTGTCGCTTTAATTACATAAATTATTCCATATCTCTGCTTGCTTAGCATTTATGTAAATTTAAATTAACTTGCAATTTTCTTGCACCTACGCCGCATTAACATACAAATGAGGTAATAAGTGTGGATATAGTTACAATCTTTGATTTAGTTTATAGTTAAGAAGGACGCTTAATATAATCTTTACGTTGAGTTTAGATTCGTGTCTGGTCTTTTTACTTTTTGGAAAATCATTATGAGAATATATCAAAATCTGGAAAATTATTATAAGATGTTGGTTTTTTTAAGTTTTTATTTGTATATCATTTTATGTAAGTCCTTTATAAAATTACTATCTAGCCTATATATATCTATACTAATAAAAACTTAAAAAAAC
>DWNJ01000476.1:0-15296 GCA_018250275.1 Udranomia eurus | reverse complement strand
CGACATGACGTCACGTTAATGGAGTTCATCGTCGTCGTCGTCGTCGTCATCGTCATCGTCATCGTCATCGTCGTCATCGTCATCGTCGTCATCGTCATCGTCGTCATCGTCATCGTCGTCATCGTCATCATCGTCGTCATCACCGTCATCATCATCATCATTCCGACCTTTTTTATTTTGTATTTGCCATCGTTTCCATTCTTTATCAATTCACTAAACGGGATAGGTTTGTCGTATCGTGATACATAATAATTTTATGTTCTTCCTAGTTATCTTATAATTATAATTTGTTCTTATTTCCACATCACCGAAACATAAAAGATTCACTTTCATCTTATTCGCGACGATTATCGAGATAATTTATTTCAATATTCGCATAGCATAGCATAGATAGCATTTTACTGCTTTCTTCCATCTGACATCTGAGTTTGACCTATTGTAAACCTAACGGCAGCTATATTTACTTGCGCTGTCATTGTCAAAAAAAGCCTACGACCTATTCTCAGACCTACCAAATATACCCAAAAAATATATAAAAATCGGTCAAGCCGTTTCGGAGGAGTTCAGCAAGCAACACTGTGACACGAGATTTTTATACATTCGAAAAATTTCATTGTATTTAAATTGATATTGACCTTTCTGAACAATTTTTAAGTTACGATTATATAAGACATGCTTCCGTGGTTGACTGAACGGCGTCTGTGGCAAACTTTGGAACTCCTACAAACAGGCAAACTCGATTCACAGGTCAATTGCCAGGAGATTAGGAGATAGACAATATTGAGATTAGGTTCTATCAGTTACGGCGACAAATCGTTCTGGTTTTAATAGTCTTTGCTTCGCCTTATTTAAGTATCTTTATTATTTTTTCCGTTGAATTTTCCTTAATTATTTTCCCCGTTCCATGTAATAGCCTGTCGGAAGTGTTTAATTCGCTCAAAGGCCTCCGTTGAATTTTCGATAAGTAATTATTTTTCTCGTTCCACGAAACCGCCTGTCGAAAGTTTTAATTCGCTCCAAGCCTCCAAAAAGGTATAGAAGCGATGTCAATACAATTATTAAGCTCTCCGAAGCATAAATTTTATATTGGAAGCAGACTATTTGGTTATTACCTATCCGACGTTTTATGTAGATTTTTCTACTTCACACATACAATATTAGATATTGACGAAATAATCTAAATATTGTAGGACTGTTGTCCTTTCCATTACTATTTAAATATATTAAATAACGTACTAATCATGTTTACTTATTCCAATGATATTGCTAGATGAGTTGTCTCGATCGTCCACCGTCTAAACAGAAGCATCCAATGAGTAAATTTGTAGCATCTGATAACCATCAGGTTGTGAACAGCAAACAACAACTAACTGTTTATGAGAAAAATATCCTACACCAAACAGACGATTGTCCGTCGTATAAACGCCCGTTCGCTCCTTTAAAAGCGTGAAGCAACTAAAACGTTTTTAAATCTACAGGACAAGCATGGCTCTTTGATCCGGTCACGAGGATAATCGGCACGGACGCGTTGCGATCAAACGCTGCGTACAAACAGTCCACAGCTTTCACAAATAGGACACAAATAGTCGACACTTTGGTGATCTCCGCTAGGTACTCACGGTCTGATTGGATTTTCCATTCCGTTTTTGTTATTGCATGAACAGCGAGCGCTTATCGACCACTTAAATACATTTATTGGTCATTGCTGTTCATGTATATTTGTAACAAATTTGTTTTTGTTCGAGGATTTCTATACTACGTTGATTGTCCATAATCACGATGTCTATATTGAGACTCATATATTATTAGAGTAGCAAAAGAACGTAAGCTATCTAATCTATATTGCTCACAGCAGCCCCGGGCTATGAATTTCCATATGTCCTGTTAATCTGTCTTATATATATATATATAATATATATATAAGAGAGATTACTATACTCCTACTAATTTTCCCCAATTATAGTCGTGTATTAAATATTAAATTAAAACCAACTCTGTCTGTTTGTTACCTTAACGCTAAACCGATTTAGATAAAATGTGTTATGGAGAAACATTGTTTGGAAGTCAGGGAAGAATATACTCGTAGAGTGGTTTTAATCCCGAAAATCATTCCTTGGGTGGTATGTGTATAAAGTAAGTGAATTGCTTTATATATGGGGAATCGCGAAAAAAATTATCATCTACTTAATAATGTGGGCAGAGCTAAGAAGAAGCGAGTTTGTTATCTCATGGTGGAGATGTTAAGCCGTTGGTAACGTTTTAGGTACACTAATCCCAGATATTTTAAACTGTAGTCTTTAGAGCTCAAAATAAACTGGTCGCAGTTTTAGCTGGTGCAGTATAAAATCAATAGAAGTGTCGAATAATTGAAGCGGAAACTGGCGACCTGCACTCCATTAGTGCACGCAGCTCAGTGTACAGCTGGAAGCGATCTATCAAGCAAAGCGTATTTTACTTCGGGACAGCTATGTAACGTGCAAATAGCTACATATTATAGTTAGTATATAGGTGTCCCGAATGCTTGTAAGGCGGTAAGTACGGTGGTTGTTATGGATAAAGATAAACATTGAAATATTTTGTTTTTACATATTTATTTACATTATTAAAAATACTACTACTACAACCACATGTATGTAGACCGTTTTGTTTTGTCGATGTATATTTGGATCTCTTAGGGTTTTTAAAATATCAGTCAATTAGTTGTTATTAAAACGGTGAATTGTTGTAGTTGATGATGATGCTTATGATGCTTATGATATCGACACAAATATGGTCTTCTAATTTATACATATTTTAGATCCACTTTTAATATAGACCTTAACGCAGACGTACGATATAATGTGACATAAATAAATCTTATTTGAATTAGAAATATTAAAGTCCAACGCAGCTACATCGTATTAGTCGGCAGAGGAGACATAATAAAAAGAGGGCGAATTTATTACCATCCTCTTTTTTGTTGGCCGATCTAATAAATCTTTACCCCTGGCGTCACTTCCGTTTGGCGACGGGTCCGCGCCAATTAGCCTGTACACTAACGCGATAGAGTAACCAAATTATACTGACGTCTATGGAATACGGCCTTGTATTTTAATCTTTGGTCTAATGTGCCACTTACACAGAATTTCTACCGAAGCAGCAGTGTTCGAGCTACATTCTGCTGCAGGGAGGGCTTTCGCTATTTGATTGAACAAGAATGAAAAGTTCTGCTATAATATATGTGCGAAAGTATGTGAGGATGGTTGTTACTCTTTCAGGGAAAAACTACTAATCGGATATAGAAGAAAAATCTAACAAAGGAGACAGACCCAAACATTTCCAACAGAAAGTTACAGATAGAATTATTTCTCTCCCTATCTTTGTCTCTCTCCGCTTCTCTGTCTGTTAACAATCGAAAAGCAAAAAATATTCCACAGCAAAACGAGTGCGTATAAATAAGAAAACTTACTCTTACAGAAACACTTGCAATTTCTTTTTCTTCAATTCTATTATATTGAACCCATTATTAAAAAAATAACGCCACATTTAAAGACTCTTAGGTTATGCGGCCTGCAATTGAACCCGCTAACCTAAGTAGGTTAACGATAGCATTGCTGCAACGCGGGGTATTTATGGCCATGTTCAACCCTTCGTGGTTAAGGAGATTTATATTGCAAGATAAGTTGAAGAACTCCAAGCGTGCGGGATTTCTTAAACAGGTTTCAGTTCTTTTCGTGAGAATTATTGTGTTTTAGTAAGGCTTCGTTCGTGTTAATTTGCCGGACTGCTTTATTCATGCCGGGAGGTTGAGTGTTGGGACATGTTGGGTGACTAGACAGCTAATTTTTCTGTTCCTAAAAGAGTATTTTATTTTTCTAGATAAATCGTATCCTATGTTCTTATCTATACCTCTAAAAATGTGTGTCTAAATTTGATGATTGGTCCAAAATGTGAAAACCTAACTCAATCAATTCAACCCACATTCGCATACGAGTATAATATGAAGGTAAGATTAAGATTAGTCTGAAAATGTCACTTTGCATAAGAAATTCAGGAATCGTAGCGAGAACACCAAGGTTGAAAATTATGCTTTGAACCATTGTTTATAGTAAATGCTGATCGCTATGAGCTGTTTACAGCAAAATGTCGGGTTGAAATACCATCAACCCCTATAGCGGCAGCACTTTTCTGTTTATTATTTGTTTATTTCCGTTTGGTGTCAACCAACACACAGACACGTACATACACATGTATACAGATACCTCAAAATCTCTTCTTCAGGTTCGTTTATCATCGCATTGAGTGTTGCATCGTTTGGCGCCGTTAGCAGAGAACGGTCAGCAATCTCTCGCTACAATATTTAATATAGAGCCCGATGATGCTATCTCGAGATGACGCCTCACTCAGAAAGACGTTTAGCGTCCATTAGGGCGTGCAACTTGCAGCGCTAACCCACTACGATAACATCGGCGCAAGGCAGGGTATTTATGGCCACGTTTAACCTTTTGGGGTTAAAGAGATTTATATTACTAGATAAGTGAAGGCACTTGGATCTTAATACTTGAAAGTTCCCGAAGTTTTTCTTTTTAAGTAGATAGTTAAAATGCACAGGCATGGTTATACGAGTATACATAATGTAGCTTCACAGCTTCGTAGGCAAATTGTATTTATTACACACACTGGTTATAATGAAAATTATGGCCGAATTGTAGAATGTGTTTGAGAGACACTTCTCAACTTATATCTCGAATCTCTCATCATCGAATTTCTAAATTCTACATTTTAAAAATCATAGTTCTTTGTCAAAATTTCGCTACTGTGCGTTGTTTCGTTTATGGATGCGTTGTTTGGTTTTCGAGCTTATTCTGAAGCTGATGAGCTCTCGAGGGATCTTGAATATTAAGCGGTTTTTACACAGTCCACTCGCTTAGCAAAGTCGTTAGATAACATGTCTTAACTGCTTAAAGTTGTAACTGTAAAAAGTTGCATCTATAACGGAGGCTCGGAATGGGCGGTCTTTGAGTAGATCTAATGGCCCACTGACCTAAATCCGCAGATCCGCAGGTATCCAATAAAGGTTTGGGCTCTATTGCTCAAGTTTAACAATCAAATACCATTTACTGGTTTAGACCGCTGTTGGACTGTTTAATGTATTGCGAATTGTTCGAGTTTGTCTTTCATTGTCCGTTGTAGCGAAATTTGTTTCTGAGAATACAGATAGATATTTGTTAATGACTGCCATTAATCATAGTTGGTGACCGTTTCTAATGTAAAATACAGTTTTTTTATTCATATCACGT
The DNA here is from genome assembly GCA_018250275.1 of Udranomia eurus. NCBI lineage: Eukaryota > Metazoa > Arthropoda > Insecta > Lepidoptera > Hesperiidae > Udranomia > Udranomia eurus. Next base: position 10,017 of record DWNJ01000476.1, on the reverse strand, counting down.
TTTAAACTGAATTATAGGTGATATTTTAGTAATGCATGATGTGGATAATACTTATTTTAGTTTTTAATTTGCTATTTAGGCTCTATGCTGTGGTTAAACTACATTAAAAGAACAAAGCTCATTACGGTAGTTTCTAAAACAGCGATAGGACGAACCAATGGGCTGTTGTGACCACTTAGTATAACTTTCCCTTATTCCAATGTATAGACATTGGAATAAAGGAAAGTGAAGGGGAAGTGAAGGAATTGTGCTCAACATATTGCAATGCAAGTCTTTATACTTGTCAATGTGTTATTTATGTACAAACATGGCGTTAAATATGTTTAGAAACATAAAGGTAAATTATATGTATGCAATTACTGTATATTACCAAAGCCAAGATTTTAAGAAATACGAAATTTTGTATTCGATCAATGTTCGTATTTTCAAAGGATAAAAAAATAATGCGAATGAAATTTGTACTCGTGATGTCGGTCACACACTTATTGGGTGACAAAAATCATTACCCCGGGTGAGGCTCGAACTCACGACCTTAAGATTATGAGACTTACGCGCTGCCTACTGCGCCACCGAGGCTATTGACAATTAATAAATAAAAGTGACATACCTTCCCATCACTAACTTTGGCGGATGAAAAAAAAGCTTATTTTTATTACACAGTAAACACACAATTAATATATTATTTTATTTAAACATTAAACATTACTACTCGATTTCATTCACGGAGGGCTCAGTTTAATATAGAGTTTATTCATTTACAATTTATTCACTAAAAGTATCACAGTAAAAAAGTTATGATAGACAGACAGAACGGCATTAAAAGGGTTTATCTGGTTATGAAACATTAATCTATGTTCGCCGCAAGTCTATAGCACGGGCCGTACATGAAGTGAGGTAGAGAAATTATTCAAAAAAGTATCTACCTCACTCTATGTACGGCTTATATTGGCAAGTACATTGCTTGTTGAGTTGTTAACGAGAATAGTTGTCAGAGAAGTTGGGCGAGTCATAATAAAGCTACTCTCCAAAAATTAACTTGATAGTAATAAACGGTAAACATTATACTACGAATCCCTGACCGTGTGGTATTTAAAAAATATATATATACGAATATAGTAATAATACCAATAGAAATATGAACAGAGGACCAAAACGACGAAGGACGGCAAACTCAAGCCAAATTATATATTCTGGAAGACAAATTTATAAAGATCCATAGAAAATCCATAGAATGGACTTTAGGTAATATAGGCGGCGAATTACCCTATTAGGTAATTCGCCGTGTGGTGCCGGCTGCTAAATAGAATAGCTCCATTCCCTTTCTTCCCTCGGGATGTCGTAAGAGCCGACCTCCAGGAGATGGGCAGCAGCGTCTTCCTGAGTACAGTGTAAAAGCTTACTGCGGTCACCAACCCGCACCGGCCAAGCGTGGTGACTATGGCTAAACCCCTAAAATAATGGATGGATGGATGGATTAGGTAATTCGTCGACTCGTCTCAAGATTAAAAGCAAAAAGAGTGAACAAAAAATGTAAGCCTGCGAAGAAAACTGTTACATTTCGGCGGCGGACATTTAGAGGGAAACTTTATCGTGGTTTAAAAACGCTTCTCACTGGCCATAACTCAATGGGCCCGAGAACAAGGGTGCCTTAGTCGGCCATTCGTCCAAATTATTACGACCAATTTCGCCACAGAGTGGCCGTTTATCAACAAACGCGCTTTAACATGCTAAGGTTCACATAGCATATGAAATCTCCATATGGTTAATTCTTTCAGATGACATTGAGGTAGCAAATGAGCTTAAAATTTTGGAAGGCACTCCTATCGAGGCATGCCAAGGCAAGGGAATCCTTTTTCGCTATTTTATTTTATTAAAAGGTTCATCCAAGTGGTAAAAAGTAGGCAATAAAAGACAGTAGGTACTTCAAACATCGAGAGAAAGTGTCGTATTTTTAAGACTTGGTAGAAATTCCCGCGGGCCATAACTCAATAGGCCTGACAGAGCGCCCGGCTTAGTTCGGCCATCCATCTAAATTATTACACGGTAAGGTTTTATGGGGCTCGACCAATGAATTTTATACGTTTCTTTGAAAAAAAAGCAGTTTGTACGCGTCCGTGTATATGTGTACGAGCAGACAGTTTGTCAGTTTATTCGATTTGCATCCGCGTGCAGTGTTTATTACGAGTTGCAGGTTTACGTGGCGGCCGGAGATTGTGTTCGAAAGAAAATGGGTCGCAGGTGTTGTTGCAACGCGTATTAATTTTAAACGTACGAGCGAGCGTTTGTGTTCGAGTTTTATTCCTTTTAATAAGGGTTTAAACTATTTTATTGTTGTCGTAAATTTTATTTGTGCATAAATTCGAATAGTTTTTCATTTTTCGTAATATCTGAGCGTCGTATGTTTTGAAAAGTATTTAAATGTTAAATGCTGTAACTATCTTTGGGGTTACACAGATTTATTTTAAAGTTAGTAAAACTATATGACTTTGCGCCGGTAGCTCTTAAACTATTTGTGTATTATAGCAATTCATTTTTAACGGACTTTATCTAGGTCTGGACATAATATTTATCTATATGTATGTACGTATGTATATGGTATGGTAAAAACGCTGTTAAAAGATAGTTCAACCGACCGTACATGACTTCTCCAAAATCTATTATAAGGCAAACGTAATTAAACCTCGAAACATACAAAGTATCATGCATTACTTTGTTGAAATCCAAGTTATTACATTTGATTTTTACTGTTTCGCAGTAATCCGTTATTATTATGTACAATGGTATACTCGTATATAACGTACGTTACGTTAATTAGAAATACGGAGCAAAGCCCGGTTATCCAGGTACATATATTAAAATTACGACAAATTACGGCATCTAACCCTATTTTTTGTAATAGTAACTATCCAATTTCAGAAAATTCTATTTAGTATATGTAGGAATAAAGTAGTAGAGATTTATATAAATCTATGTAGGCACCGCCCGATTAAATTCACCGCAAGATTTTCTTAAAAACGCGCCCAGAAAAGTAATTGCATGAAAAGTATGAGAAAATGAAAATTACGTAGGAATTTTAGCGAATCTTTATGAAGTTTTAAATTCTGAATGGTATATTTAAGTATTTGATAAGATTTTGCAAAGATTTAAAAACGTGAGGTGAATTTAATATATATATTTAAAGTTATGCTTCAACTGAAGTTACGAGTATATTAAAATTATAGTACCTATACGATACCATAATCTACTAAATTAAATTGTTAGCTATATATGATTAAAGTAAATTGTTAGCTATTCTGGAACTATTTGATTGTTCACTAGGTCCGCGACATTACGACTTTATCAGTATATTTTAACCCTTGACACAAATACAAAAGAACATTCACTGACCCTTTATAAAAATAATAATTATAAAATACTATTTTTTTGGTTCACCAGGAGGTAGCAAATGAGCATGCAGTCCACCTGATGGTAAATGGCCACTGCCGCCCATGCACATCTGTAATCGACCCAAGATAGCACGAAGGTCGACCTCAAATGCGTTTCTATCTCTGTAGACGAGGTTGGTTGCCTCTTTTAATTATGTATCCCTTACCACACCCTTCAAACCAGAATACAACAAGAACTGTTATAAGTCAAAAATAGGTGTGGTGGTGGTGCCTCCGGAGTTGAACCGTAATTACCTAGTTCATACGTCGTATGGCATTTGCAGACGACACTTTAAGCTCTATTTTTCTCTACATCCTATGCACGTTGCTATCTTTTTGCGCCCGTAGGTAGTACACAAATATGCTCGGAAGCGCGCGAATTTATACCCAGGCCTTTGACCGGACAGGACATACGGGCACCAAAACAAATAACTACTCGAATGTTTTGCTTGTTTTACCACACTTTTGTTGTGCAAAAGTGCTTTACGTTTCCCGTTAAGCCTGGAAAAGCCATAGTTCAGCGTGCTATTTGCAAAAACCGAAGAGGTTTACCGATGTAGAGCGTAACGTGGATAACGTATTATACAAGTTTAAAAATGAAAAAGCTTGTATAGAATAAGTAGCTGAGCGAATGAAGGGTCGAGTCAAGCCATCACAGTACTAACTGTTTTTTACCTCTATAATAACAGTTCATTGGTGTCCAACCGATTGGTTAGAAATATAGCTAACATTGGCTGGTTAAAACTAAAAGTATTTCAACCGGATTCCTACAATGTACTGTTATTCGTCAATTCGTAAGTAAAAATACCACATTTCCAATACTCTTTACGTTACAATCAAATGAAAAAATGTTCGTAACTTCGTTATACGTGCATGCATACACCCACACACGCACAACCAGTAAACATCTGCAATCACACAGCGTCTCTACAGAATGTCTCTAAAAGATTAGTCCAAAAAAAGGATCGCCTTATCACCTCCATAAAGATCCAAATCGAAGTACACCTGCTCCAATTTCCCTGAGAGAAATAATGAAATCAAATTTTCCTTGTACCTAATGAACAAAATAAAAACTTCATCTAGACGTTATGAATTCATAAAACGCTCCTCGCGAGGCTATTTCATTTGCCTGAAGCATATTTTCACGTAATATGTTTCACGGGAGATTATTCTGCACGATACAATATTTTAATTTCGAATATCGACTTAACTTAAAAATGGTTGTGGATTTGAAAATGAAATGGATTAAAAGATACATTCTAATAGATTGTTAAAAAGTCTAAGCGTTTAATAAATGACCACAGTTTATTTTTTCATTTCTGACATGTGAAATGTGAAATTCAAATTTCCTTTTTTTGTGTCCATAGAAAGCTATGTATAATTTTATTTGTAGATACAGCTCAAAAGGGTTCCCTCAATGTCTTTTTTTATGACTGAGCATGAGTTTATGTAGCAAACGAGCATGCAGTCCACCTGATGGTAAGTGGTTACTGCCGCCCATGGGCATCTGTAATCAACCTAAGACAGGATCTTATCCCCGTCGTTTCGCTGTTACCCCTGAGGACTAAGTTGGAACGCTTCGGTTAGGCATGTCTCCATGACCACACCCTTCAAACTAGAACACAGCAGCAAGAACACTGCTGTTATAAGGCAGAAATAAGTACAGCGGTGGTGTCCAGAGGCACCAATCGCAAAATAATCTACCACCTCGACAGAAGCATGGTAAGAGAGACGTACTTACTTCGATCCTGCCTTGGGTTGATTACGTGATGGGTCACAGTGACCACTTACCATCAGGCGTTTGCTACCTCAATGTTATTATTAATGAAAGTTCTGAACTAATATTATTCGTGAAGCAGCGTCTGAAGTCGCAATCTACAAACGTACGTTTCCAACCTACTTTATTTTGCGTGGTACGACGCTTTACATCTGTCAAAACTTGAGCCGTATTTACCGGCTGCTTATAAGTTCCATAAGTTACCTTCAACTGAGCGTTTGCACGCGGAAATATCACTCTAATATACCCGAGTCGAATGCACATAATGTATACATTTATAATGAAGAAAGACGATTACTAATTCACCCCGCAAGTTCGGGTATTAAAGTTGTTTTAATTACAGACTTTCTTAACGACTTGCCGAGGATTTGCTACGAGCAGCGGCAGATTTCTTGTTAATTTAATTTACTATTATTAACGAAGTAACTTTAAATATTGGGTACTCGATACTTGCGATCGTAGACCTGGTAGCTTTGTGGAACTAAAGGAAGTTCTGTTAACTTAGTTTACACGTAGAGTTAGTTCCACAAAGGTATTCAAAAAACCTTTGACTGGAAATCTGAATATTCAGAATTAAAATCTGAGGAGAGGTAAATTATTAAGTCACGAATGAAAACTTTTTCTGAGTATTTTAATAAAATGCCACGACAAAAAGAGCCAACACCATACTTTTAAACAGCAATGAACATTTAAATTTAAGAGGTTAAGGGTTAAGTGGTTGTATAGATAAGCTTATAACTCACGCGAGTTAACTAGACACCTGGGAGAAATTCGACCCCGTCACCGATTCCCCGCGCAGACCCCGCACTCGCCCTTATTCATACGGTACCGATAGCATACTTGTTGTCGTTGCGCGTCCAATTCGTTATATTGTTTTTTGTTACTGTTTGGTTAAATCTGCTACTTCGATATTTGCAAGTGCAGTAGACCTAAGAAATAACTTCGATCCTGTCTTGGGTTGATAACAGACGTCAACGGGCGGCAGTAATCACCGTCAGGTATGGCATGCTTATTCCTACCTCAATGTCAAAAAATGCCTCGAAAGTGGTGAAATCACGCAAGATGGCGCAAACAATGGCAAATTAGTCCATTATCCGCGGCAAGTGGGCGTGGACGCCTCCACGCAATTGAGATGCAGACAAAGCGCTCATCACCGATGCAAATGACTGGTTTGCATGCCTTTGATACTGGTGTTTGTGATCTTCTATGTTCATTTAAAGTAACTTGCTGGTTTCAGTGTGCGTACCGATTTCTGCCGTGTAATGTATTCTTTTGTGAAAACAGCGTCTGTTTCTTGTTTTGAGCGTTGCGTTCTTATGCGTGATGGAAAACGTAACATATGAAGGAACACAGATGTATAATATGGTACCGAAATAAAATTAAGAATTCAACATCTATTCGTAGCCTCAAACACCAGTTAAAACAATTTATCAGCAGCCAAAGGTCGACAAAGATTTAACTTTTTACTAGATTTGAGATTTTTGTAAGTTTCTCATATAAGTGTTGATTTTCTTTTTAATTATTTTGAGAAATAAAGGCTCTTCTAACCTTAAAATGTTAAGTATGCCAATTTTGTGCCTTAAACGAACAATAAAAAGTATATAAATAAGGTGATTTATATTTCCGTAGGTTTATCAGTAAATTTTACTATTATTATATATATACATATATATTATCTGGGGTTACAGAACCAGCTATTCAACCCTCTACACACTCTACAGTCTACAGTAATCATACAACCCATACATATTGTATGCATAAAATACCCAAAACATCTCTGAAAAATTTGTATATGTAGTGCCGTTCTCCGTGACCGTGCTTTTATTATTTTGACCCCTCCCTTTTGATTCCCTTTTTATAGCCATTTTTATTCGGAGATACAGCCATCGTGCGCCCTACTTACTTTAGATTTTGATATTGGTCAATTAGATACCCACACTTTTTTTGAAGTGAACACTTTTATAGCGACATTTGGCACGGGAAAAGGTTACGGGTTGGACGTCACGCAACATATAATCGTTTTTGTACATATGATATGGAATTTTAGATTTTTTAATATTTTTTTTCGTTAGTATACCTATATATATTTTTTAATCCGGCTCTGGTATCTGCTACAAAACGTGCCTGCGTCTCCTTTGCCTGATCTCTCATCTCGATTTTTTCCTCTCTTCTCTTGTTTTTCTCGTCTCGAAGCTGTGATGGGCCTTTCAACTGGGCTCAACTTTTACACAACAGTGTGGCCACAACAAATTACTTTCTTATACCCAATAGCGATGAAAACAAAGATATACGTACCAATTGACAGAGTCCAAAAGCTATTATTAATTTACGCGCCTAAATTCAACTTGGGATAGACATTGGAGCTAATATTTGAATTTGGAACTTTAATAGGAGATCGTTGGTCTTCGGATTCGTTAAGGCGACGTCATATCTTGACCTAGCATTTAGACTAATAAGTAAAGATTATCCCCTCAACTAAACAAAATTATGTTAATGTATGAAAGCATGTATGAAAATTTATTACAACTCTTTACTAGTATGTGCAGGCTACTTTTTTTTAAACTCTGTCTCCTCCGTGCACTCATTGCTCAACTAATACTTAGTTTAGTTAGGACGGTCACTGACACTATGAATGCACGAACTTTATGACTTGTCAACTTACTTATGCACTGATTGGTCAACAACACTGGCAGCGTCATTTGCGTCATTATCGAAATATTATTGGTTTATCGAAATATTATTTTACAAAAAGTTACATGTGTGGGTATATATTTTGGAGGGACGTGCATTTTTAGACTAGAACATCTATACTTCAATTTTGTATTTGAAGAAGATTATTTTAACGATTTGTCATGTTCTGATGTTAAATGTAGCTTAAGCCGGAATGTCCTACTCTCAATATTTGTAATAATCAGATATCTTATCCATAACAAAGTATATATACTATACATAATGAGCGTAATGTTTCGCATCTCTAGTCAATAAGTCCATCGAACCTAAGCATGTTTACGTAAGAAAAAAAGGCAGCCCGGCCTAGCACTATTTGAAAATTACTAATAAACTATACACAAATAAAAGGGCAACTAAGGACTTCGCCTTAACAATGTGTTCGTTACTAATTGAAAGATACTCAGCCTCACTGAATTATTCCGCGCGCTATCTCCTCAATTGGAATCGAGAACTCGCATTTGATTGCTTTCTTTCGACACTCCTACTTACCACTGTTTTATTTTGGACTAACTGACGGCTATGCTTCAATATATAGGCCAGAATAAACCGTTACTGTTTTTTTTTTGTAATTTTTAATTTTATAGGTAGTAGAGTATACGTATGAATATAAAAATCATCTAAAGACCAACTACGCATATTTCAAAGATGACATAATGTTGTGATACGCCTACATTTGAGCTTTTATGATTAAATAGTTTTTTAAAGGGGTATATTTTAAAGATTTAGGCCAACGATTCGGTTACCTGTATTCAAGAATCCGTGTTCAAAGTAGTTAAGAGTAGTTGTGTAGTCATCAAGAATGACGATAACATTTTAACGTTACGTACGAATTCAGTTTTATGTTTATTAAAATATGTAATAGGATATTAGATACTAAAAGACAAAAGTAAATGCCGTCTAAAATGTTCACATGCTTCCTTTATTCTATCATAATTGTTTTCAGTTTTTTGTATAACTAAGGCGGAGGTTAAAAAATAATTATCTTATTCTAGACCTGTCACTAATTTGGTATGGTGATCCTTATCAGAGCTCTGTAAGCACTTTAAGAAATACTAAGTTCTCGTGTAACGTGTTCTGAATATATTTGGGATTGTCAAAGAAGTGCGACAAATAGATAGAGAGATAGAATCGAGATAAAAGCGGACGGATGAGCGGTCAATCGATTAATGAAGACATATCTAGACCAACGTATATGTGAACTTTTAAACCAAAGTACAGTAAATGTCAAATGTTTGCTGTATAGACCTAGGTTTTAAAAGAGGTGTTGAGACAAAACCGCGGTGCTCAGCCGATTACGATGGCAACTTTTGTAACAAGAACAATTTCTTGGTGGTAGAACTTCCTATGGTTAGGCTCCGGAGGTACCACCGCCACACCTATGTCTAGCTTATAACATCAGTGTTCTTGCTTCTGTGTTCTGGTTTGAATGGTGTGGTCAGGGATACATAGTTCGAGGCGTTTTAAGTTAGTCCTCAGGGGTAGCAAAGCATTTGTGGTCGACCTTAGAAAGAACTTCGATCATGTTTTGGTTATAGATGTCAATGGGCGGCAGTGACCACTTATAAAGAATAATAATAAATTTACATAAATAATAATAGATGTTTTTTTCAAATTTTCATATCTCAATGTTTACGGTAATGCCTCCTTGATTAAACTAGTAGTAGCAGTAGAGTAGTAAATGACAAAATTTACAAATAAGTCTGATATAAATAAAATACACGAAAGTGTTTAAACGCAACCAGCTGCCAAATACCCGGAGCGTGTTAACAATTCCGCACCCTCGTATAGTTTCCTTTTGTAGAGGAAACTGGTTCTCTACGTGACGTGTATTACGATGTCTTCAAAGCCGTGGGACTTGAAAATAAACTCTTACCTATGTAATGTTATCGATCAAACCTGAATTTAGACCTGTAAGGATATTTCGAAGGCGGTAAAAGGTAGACCGTTTCGTGGTTCGATCCCGGAGACACCACCGTTCCCGTTCCCGTTCCCGTGGATAGATGACTTTACTTTAAGGTGGTAGAATCTTGAAACTGTTCGACTCCGGAGGCTCCACCGCCACACCTATTTCTACCTTATAACAGC
>DWNJ01000475.1:0-15303 GCA_018250275.1 Udranomia eurus | reverse complement strand
TCCCATCAGGCAAGATTGAGGTCAAACGCACTCAAATTCTAGGTAAAAAAAAAAGGACAAACGGAAACCGGAGTTCTATATTCTGGATAGTCTTTGGTCAGACCCCATGTACACTGATCTTACTTTCTTCATTTATTCAGCAGTAGTTGGTGTAATTTAAATTTTAAATAGTAGCAGCTAATCGCCTCTGCATATTTACTTACATAATGCGCCGTTACTGCTCGATAATTCGGCGCCTAATGAGCGCATAATTACACCAATAAATTATTCAATAAGGCATCTGGGTTGTCGCTGAATGTATATTATGTGACTTGATTACAATGTGTTTGTATATTATAATTACTTATTATACATTAATCAAATGTTTGTATTGTTAAAATAGTTTCTGCATTGCTACTACCTATCCGTTTTTTGGACAGTGTCTAGTTATTACTAACTTGTTTGTCGTACACAATAATATTAATATTAAGACCGTTGTACGCGTTGTGGTCATAATTATTAAAAACCTAATGGCTGCTGGTACCGGAATAAAGCAAATTCTTAGAAATACAACCTTTAGTAGGTAAAGGTATTTCTAAGAATTTTCTTTTCTCGAGCCTATTACGTTCAGTATATACAAAGTATCGTGTCTGGAAGCGTAAATGTTATATTTTAAGATCATAGGTTTCATACGTAGTACTTATGTCTAGTAGACTTGTGTCTATTTATAACTTTCAAAAAAGTCAGAGTCACTTGAGATTCAAATTTAGATCTTAGCGTGGGAAGCCAAGAATCTGGCTAAGACTGGTAGAGACAATGAAGATGTACCATAAATATTTATAACGAGGATCTACATATGTTATTAGAAACGTCAGATTAAAAAAACATCAACACTAGGAATTATAATGTGAATTCTATCACCACTGCACTCGTTCTGATCTCTGTATCAGAGAGAATTAATAAATATTTATTTACATATTTCCATTATCCTGCCCCTCCTTTTCTAGTTACGATGACAAGTATTCATAAGACAATCGACGGAGCACACCTGGCTTGAGTAGGTTAACCATAAAATAATACTTATGTAGGCTGTTGTATTTTTTTATAAACCTGATAAAATTTTATAGAGGCAGTAAATCTCGTTTATAATTAAAAACTATGAATCGCTCAACAGTCTACGAGTTTGTAATTTGATGCAAAATCATTGATTGCTTGTCAACGCGGGGGCAAAATACGCGGTAAACACCGTCCAGTGTCCGCAATACTTACTTTAGCACTTACTGTCCTCTGCATTTAGAATTTACCAATATAATACTAATGTTAATTACCCCATAATAATATTCACCTAGATAGATTTTTTATTTAGATTTCCTTAATAATGATTTGAAAAGCTGTATTTAATTAATAATGATTTATAAAGCGTTTGAGATGTTATAAGGAAACGGTGCATGAAGCACCGACTATTCTCTTTTAATACTTTTTAAAAATATGACAGTTTACGTGGGAGCTATCAACTAAGTTTGCATCGTTCATTTCGCTGGAAATAGTTGGCTGGCGCAGGGCACATTCAAATGCAGCAATTAAAATTTCACGTAGTATGCTAAATACTGAAACAAAAACTGGTTGATTGATTGCACATTTGATCGTAATTAACTGTGCGACATGGTGTCTCTATGTCTGGGGACAACGCATCTCGAGCGCTATTGGACGAGGCAGGAGAGGCGGGGCCTCCCGGCGCCTCCCGACTCTTCCTAGAGACTCCCTAGATAGACTCACTGCCGCATCTACATTATATTAATAACTGAAGATGCCAGATGATTTACAGCAATTGATTAAAATTGCTTAAACTATTTGCAATAAGAGACATGGTTTTATCAATTTATTGAAATGAAAATGAAAATTATTTAACTTTTGTTGGCTATTGGTGAAACAAAAGTATTAAAATAATCGGGTTGTCGTTGTATTCGACCCATATTCTACCATACAACAGCTATCTGTAATTCTACTTCTACAATTCATTTGAATGATACTGGAATTAATATAATTCCAATCTTTATGAAATTCCTTTGGTCAAAGTTTGGCTAATCCTAGGAAGAAAGGAATTCACAACATATGGTATATATAGGTACTTTGTGAATTATCATCACCTAGAAAAATGCTCAGTGAGACGGTAGGTAACTGGGAAGTGTGGAAGATAGAGAGATACAATTTGTTCTAGATTGTTACTTTTCTTAAATATATATATTATATTGTTTCTATTTCATTTAATTATTTCAAAATAGGTAGTCAATATTTCAAGTGGTGATTCTGCTTAGACAATATTCTTGTTTCGTATTTTAAGTAAAATATATTTGCAATTAAATCTTATATTGAAATAAGAGTTGTTGCTTTTCGGGATTTCTGTTATGTAGTACCCAATCAAGTAATGTTTGGAACCTTTAAACTGAAACACAGCAGCACCCTGCAAACTGCACCTTGGGTCAACCACAACCCTCCAGTAGAAGTGGGGGAGGAAAGACGACGGACTAAAGCTTCGGCCGAGGTTGGAAGTCCGAACTCCACCCTTCTCAGCTAATGTTCTTCTGTCCCGGCTTTAACCCTTCCTAGGCTTGCCACAAAAACCCGGTGAAGGTGTAAAGGCCGCTACAATAAAACACATTTCTCAAAAAAATAATGCAAACTGCTGCTAATAAGATTAAACTTGTCAAACTTGTCTACTGTTGTTAAAACTGTAAAGAATAGGTACGTCTACGTTCAAAACGCCGCGACGCGTATTGACAGCGATATTGAATCAGCTAGAGAATTACATTGACAACATCTCTTCTCAAGGAATAGTTTCGAAGTGTTTATACAAGTCTTTAAGTTTAACACAAACATCGTTTTGGATAAACGAATATAATCCAAAGCAAAGCATTTAAAAGAACAAGAGACTCATCGATGTATTCATGATATTAATCTCGTAAAATATCAATCAACTTTTTCGACGACCGCTAGATTTTGTTTCGATATAAATATGAGTAACAATGGGGAGCGGAACAAAGAATTGGGAGGCTACTAAAATTTGAATCGTGGATTGTTTGTCCACCAATTTCTTGAGTCGAGTCTCAATACAATTGTGTTTGTCAATGATAAATGGTCGCGCGCGGTGCTTTTCATCTCCTGCGGTCAAAGGCGCCGCCGCTCACCTCAGTTATTGAGTTTAAACTTTACTTGGTGCGCGTAAAGTCTAGTTTTTGTTGAGCCGCTATAATTACAACTCAGGACTAAATGATACGGTACTAATCAAGGCCGGGAATAAACGCGGATAACGCGGTTTAATATCGTTTGAAAGGAACCTTTCGGCGGGTAGTCGCATTCACTCATAATGAGTTTATTCAGCGGCTTAATAGGATGAATTGTGGTGAGCAAATAGTACTTGAGTTCTCGGGTGAGACTCAGCTTATTGGCTTTTTTCAATCTCTATAGCGATTCATTATAAATTTAATCGAAAATCTACGTTTTTTTTATAACGCAGTTATTGGGACTAGTTAAGCGGGCTGTCCTAGTCCTATCTGTATCAATACATTGCAATTACCAAATCTTGCTGATGAACCAGGTCCATGAAGTTAAATTTTTTACGTGACAACAAATAGTAATTTTTCTACGCGACGTGTAGCTCCTAATGGCTAGGTAGTGGAGCGTTTTTTCTTTTGGCGTTCAACAGACATTCATTCTGGAGAATAGTTTTAGAGGACGATTGCAGCCAAAATCACGAGTTTTTTAATAAACAAATTAACAATAAAACATTACATTTTGAGTTTGGTGACTTAGTTTGTAAAAATGGAAACTCACAACTTCACGCTAGTCCATAAAGCGTTTTGTTTAACATTTTAAATGTATATATATATAAATGGCATTAGTTATGTGTACGTGAAGGAGACAGAGATTACCCGCTGATGAGTGATAGGTATTTTAATATTTTAAATACCTTTGCGAAATTTAGCTTTTTTGAATAATGACATTTACAACTATTTGACCCTAATTAGTTTCTTAACGACTTATAGTGCCTTAATTTAAGCCGGAATTTCTAACTTACGTATATACTAGTCTTTAGGAATAGATTTTATAGGTAGCAAACGTAGATCATCAACAAAATAACATATTTACACATACATAGAGGCTCATTTCACGAACATGCTCACGTAGATCATCAACAAAATAACATATTTAGTGGTTAGAGGCTCATTTCACAAACATGCTCTCAACAAAACTGTGTTGCAGGCCAGGCCACCCGTTTTAATTTCCAAGACAGCATCGGTCTCACTCTTCAACTGGACCAAAGCTGTAACACGCTACTATAATGCTCTAATAAATTGAGTTGTCCACTATCTGCAAACCGTCATAGAATCTTTCTGGTGTTACGACGTCAGTTCAAACTAAGGACATTCTGTTCTGTTAGTGATCATTGGGTTCAGGTCATTGTCCTCAGCTCATTGGAGACCGGGAGAAAAAACCACCCAGCACTCTCTTAAAAATATATAGGTAGAATAAATAGGAGCGCAACTTCTAGGGAGCTATGATTACTTTTATGACTCTAATCGACTCGTTACTGTACTATGTACGTTTTGGGCTATGGGCTATGGGTAGTTTGTCGGTCTTACGATAAAACGGCGGTGGGTCCGATCCTCACTCCCCCATTACACTATAGCGTGAACCCACTTCGATTACGAGCCTATGAGTTTAGCTGGGGAAGTTAACAAAATTACTAGTATGTATTTCTATCCTAGTAGTAAAAAAAAACCAAGGAATTCGTCAAACTTTGAAGGCATTTGGGGGTTACCATCCGATCATATTACAGGTTGTTGTGCAAAGACTGTTTCATCGAGTACTACCGTCAAATTATTTGATGATTAAGTAAATTCCTCCTTGCAATACTTCTGCCATGTACTACTGCCATGCCAGATACTTCAACCAAAATCACAAGCAGTACTTCAATGGCCGCTACTTCTGAGGACTCATGGTCGCCCTCAATTTGTATGCATCAAGACGTACAACAGTTGGTTCGTGGCTCAGTATGAATCGTGATACTCCAACTATCTACTGCTTGCTGCTATCTACTTGCTTTTTTCATAATGAAACATCATCAGTAAATTCTACGTCACATTATTGGAACCATAACCTGATGGGCTGATGGGCAATCCGAAATACTCAACTTGATTCACTACACATAGGCTTAAATCGTCACGATTACAAGATCTGCGATCCAACCAGTATGCTGATCAGTTCACTGGAAGTATACGTTGATGACGAAACCGAAAACGGTCGCTTTATGTTTCCAAACACACATTAACCCTAACAATGCTACTTACATGAATAGAAAAGCATTACACATGTCATTTCGAGCGCATAAACACAAAACTGATTCAATTTGAAACTTAATGACGATTCACATTAGGCAAGGCTAATGCGTTAAAATAGATTCAGGGACTGGGGCACAATGGCGAACAGGGGGGTGTGGCGAGAAACGGCATCGATTCGCCACGCTCCGTACCGACACGTCCGTGACATTACCACAAAGACTACACGGCGTTAGATAAAAGATTGACGGTGGGACCACCTTGCCAGCGCCACTCATTTGTTTCAATAACTTTCACTGTATCGCTGAACATGAATGCGTTCGAATGAATGAGTATGCCTAAACGGGACAGGTACGACTTGGTTTGTTTTATGGTAGAATTCCGTGTTAATGAAATATGGATCAGTCTGCCAGTCGCGATTGGTTTTCAGACAATACGCAGACAGTTGTTTGAAATATAGAATACTATGAATTACTTTTGAAGTAACGTGTATTTTATTATGGGTACGTTTTAGGGACAATTTTTTCCCAACTGATTCCGAACCTGAAGATGACAAAGTTTTATAAAAGGCATATCTTAATATTGGTTCACCCTATACCTTTGATTGTATTTAGTATCATTGACAGACAAAGCAGCGTCTACCTTTGATTGTTGGAAGACATTCCGATGTATTTTTCCCATATCTAGTTCTCGGGGTGAATGTGAGGTGCGAGAAACAAGGCTGCAGAAACCTAAACAGATCAAAACGTAGACAACCTACAATTTCTTCGGACACAAAAATCATTAGTGTAAGTCAACAACGCTACATACCATCATGTTTACGCAGAAAAACCTGACGGTCGCGACCACAGAACTGATAAACAGATACTGGCGATATGCAAATGTGGAGTTGGAGTAAAATTTATAGTAGCGCGTAAAGGAACACAATGGCCGGCGCGGCTCTGCGGTCGGCTATGCGGGTGCCATTCCTGCTTTACAGCGTCAATTATTGTTTACTACCATTATTACTGGCTCGTATTTAGTAAACATTGTCTCTTATTTCGCTTAACGGAAACGCGTTACAAAGCGATTGAAGTGAATAGTCTTACTTTGAATTATAATACTGGTCGCTCGCAATTGCTCTCGATGGAATTAGTATAGAAATTCCTATGGTTGTTTTTTTGGCAGACACGAAAATATTCACAATTTTTTAGCACTCACTATTTTAGCTTAATTAGCGACTTCCATGTTTTTGCAATTACGTAGACCTGTAGTATAATAGTTCTTAAGGAATAAGGAAGGAATGTCAGTAATGAGTTGACGATGGACTGAACATGTTTAATAAATCTTTGTCCGTAATCATCCGCCGAGACTTCGGTAAAGCTACAGTTTTGTGAATAAAAAACGAAACTAAAAGGGAATTAGGCCTGTAATTACGGCGTTCATCCGCCGCTCAGCCGCCAAATGGTCTGCCAGCAATCAATTAAAACAATATTTGAAATAGTGCTCCAAAAAATAAAAGGAAGTCTTCGGCCTATAAATATTTCGTTTCGAGTCCAAAGGGTGTGGGTTCACTATTCATTCGTATAGCGTTGTCTCACTCGACGTGCGCCGATAGGTCTACGCGATCCCCATCTCAAAGGCACATGTAGGCTAGGAGGTCGGGAAAGATAACATCTCCTTAAGTTTAAACATAACTTTCATTATTGATAAAATAGGAGCGGTTACTATTATTGTGATTATTTTCTTTTTTTATAGGTAACCTAGAGTAGAGGCATGCAAGCCACGTGATGTTAAGTGGTCACCGCCGCCGTGGACATTTGCAACACCAGAGGGGTCGCCAATGCATCGTCGGCTTCGGAGGGGTGCTTTTATGCGCTACGCGTTGCGTTTCGTTTATGCTACTCAAACGTAGAACTGGAATGTCTCAGGAAGTTTATTCCACAATCCGCGAAAATCGGACAGTTGAAAACCACTACGAGTCAAATTTTTAAAATACTTAGAGCAATATAACTACTGCATTAGTATCTTATATTATCTAATAAATGCTATCGCAGTGTATCGAATACAATCTTTGTTAATTTTGTAGATATCGTTTGGGAAGAAGCAAACGATGTCTGATTTGCTATTAAAAGCGATAAGTTGTGTCTATGAGTTTCATAGACACAACTTATCGCTTTCATCTTAAAGTGGAGAAAAATTATATCTTGTTGGTAAACCGTCAGTTGTAATTGTACTTTGGTTTAATGGACTCGACACGGCTCTCGGACTAGGAAGGAGGATACGTGCTCGAATGAATTACGAGCGGCCAGTTACCGCCAAAGCCTTGTTTGAGAGAACCAAAGTAATTAACTGCGGCTCAGTTAAGAGTATGACTGAATATCTCTTGCGCCTGCGTCGTAAATATCTTAAAAATACTTATTTAATACACTCACTTATCCGCTCTGTACGATTACTCATAGCTCTACAACGGAGAGACACTTTCTAGGTATATGAATGACACTTAACTGTTTTACTAATTATTTGTATATAGGGAAATTAAGAACGTTTGTTCTATTTTAGATCGTTCGTTACTTTGGTATATAATGATATATTATAAGAGCTGTATACGCCTTATGAGACGAATTACACTGGATGAGTCTAATAACCATTTTGTGAAAGATGTTTTAGTGATAAGGTGTGTCTTAAATAAATAAATGTATTTTATGATACAAAAATGGTGGTATTAAATTCAGAAATACAGGAGGACTTTAACTTTCCGTACGTACTTGTAAAATTTTAAATTGTGCATTTTTTTTCTAAAACAAGAAGCACCTTTTGGTTTAGTTTTCAGATAACCTCTGTATTTTTCGAAGTCTGCTTTATGTTTTCAAAGGCGTGGAAAATATAAACTAAGATCACACTTGGTATTATTTTGGACTATGAGCAAACATTTATTTTGTAGTGACCTGTAATCTACTCCTTAATTTGAGTCTTATGTAACCGTTACTAAAGGACACTTAAAAGTGGCCAAGACTACGTCTACTACACGTAGTAGAACGAAGTAGACGGTCCAGAGTTTTGATATAAAAAAGCTAAAGAATTCAATTCAATTCAAGAACAAAAATCTATTTTTGTATAAATAAATTTTTACAGCTTAATTTAAAATGTATATTTTTTAGTCAGTCGATAATTAAGTTATTTAAATGGTTAGAACAGCTCTAAAATAATGTTAAATCAAATTAATCATTATGACTTATAACTATAATTTTTTTATAAGGTCATAGAATGCATTCATTTTATAAGCTAAGGTTAAGTGACAGATAAATATTATATTTCAATTAATAGAAACTAGAAATTAAAACCAGATTTTATAACATTATATCGATAATATTGATAATAAGCGAGTAACGATGAAGCTTTTATAGTTAACATTAT
Source organism: Udranomia eurus (assembly GCA_018250275.1). Taxonomy (NCBI): domain Eukaryota; kingdom Metazoa; phylum Arthropoda; class Insecta; order Lepidoptera; family Hesperiidae; genus Udranomia; species Udranomia eurus. Next base: position 6,592 of record DWNJ01000475.1, on the reverse strand, counting down.
TAAACTCCACATATCCATTCCTTCCTTAAACCTGAAAACGTTGGACAATGGGATTGTAAGTATGCTTTATCAACATCAGCATAATCAGTACAACTTTCTCATAGAATTTTCTTAGAGCCCGTTCAAAATGTGTATGATCTACAAACAAGAAACCTAACAGATAAGTTTAATTAAACTTTAAAACAAATTTGGCCAGCTCGAAGACTAACAAAAATGTAGATGGTAGCTAATATTAAGTGACCATTATTACCTACACTATCACTATCACTATCACTATAACAGATAAATATCAAAATATAACAGAAGTATTATTTTCCTGAATCGTCTTCAAGACAACACAGATTGCCCTGAAAGAGTTTACCTAATATCCAGCACACCGGAAGACAGCAGTGTAAACTCCAATGGTAATTTATGGTTAGCTCCTAAGAACAAGAGACAGTATTGTCACCACAGACGGTTTACATAGAGTTCTACCATCTCTACCATAGCAGTTCTACAATGTTCATATAATCTGATGTTTTTATATATGTATAATAATGATTACACATGACTGAGTATAATTTTTCTCCTTGCCCTTGTTTTCTGTAGTTTTTGAATATTTGCTTTTATTAGTTATGTAAAACACGTATAGATCCATGCCACTGAATTTAGCGATAAAGTATGTGGTTATATAAAACAATTAGTAAGGTAACCAAGAATTAAGTTACTAATTAACTTACGAACTAAAGTTACTTGGTTAATTCTGGGTGGTGCTTATCGCCTTCTTGATGACGGCTGGATCCCTGTGGCTTATGGCGGTTTTCAGGTAATCTGATATTCAATACCATAATTCATAGTAAAATTCACATTCAGCGTACTACTCTTGGTTCTTGCACCACACGTAAATGGAATCACTCGAGCCACTAATCGAGTTTGTCGGTCGATGTTATCTCAAACCATACGTTAATAGTACTAACGCCTCCGCCGCCTGCCCCGAGCACCGCACCCCGCCTCACCCCCATCCCGCAGTTCACAATGAGTTGTTTAATTCATTTTGACTTGTAGAACAGTTTTTTTAGTAGATACCACGATATCCTTCAACATTATTGTATCAATTCCTATATTCTTTATAACAACAACTTTATATGTACCGTGGTTTACATTAATTTTTTTGGGAAAAGCTCCAAACCAATCTGTGTTTTTCCTCATAGTATCGGGGTAGTAAACGAGCAAGCCTTCAATGACTGGTAACATGCCGACGGGACATCTGTAATCAACCCAAGACAGTATTAAGTTGCAGAACTTCAATATTGAGTCACAAAACTTCATAGAGCGCCTAGAATATAAGCAGCGTATACCCTAGGATTTCAAAGTTGTTGATAGTAGGATACTCTCTTTACTAGTATTGCATATCGTATCCTGACCTATATCTGTCAAGTATTCGTCTTCATAAAGCACAAATTTACCATGTGACTTACAGAACATTCGAACACGCTGCATTTGTGCGTAAGCCACAACTGTATCGAATTTAATTTAGTAAGCGCGTTTAATACGAAATCGACCTGGATTAGCCGGAAGCAATACTTTAGTGATACACAAAAGAATCCATTTGCTTTGAATATAATAGCCATTGTTCTGGCAGCTCCAAATATAATCACGGGATGTTACCTTGATTTATTGTATTGGCGCATTCTCTTGCTACACTATTTTCGTAATTCGTTCGTAATGATTTATTATGTGCAACAGAAAGCTTCAATTAATTTGGAAAGTTAGAGTTTTTGACGTGTGATACAGTTTTTTTCAATGGAAATTAATTCACAATAAAAGGTCGTTAACTCGTAACGAAACACAACTTGGAAACTCATGTGCTCCCAGGCTCTTAGCTCTCTTTGCATTTTTTATTCATTGTTATAGTAAAGTAATCTGTCTACTCCAATTATATTATTACTTTGATTTTTGCCTCGGTTTACCTAAAGTAAGCTTTTAAACATCCAGACTAAAATATATTCCATTAAATAAAGTTTTATCTAGGTATAAAAGTGTGCAAGATAACGAATGATTTGAACTTGATTCCACAGCATTATTGAGTATGAAAGAACAGTATAAAACCATATCTGTTATTATATCCTATTATTATAATCATGCATTTTTTTATAATTATAAAAATATTATATCCTTCCCGGGGCTTTCATTATTGACCAACATCCATATCGTTTTAACATATTGTCGTAGAATTTACTAAGCTATGATAAATGACAATAAATGTAAATAATATAATCCAAAATCGACGTTCATTCAATAAGTATTCACATCACACCACACGCTCAACCATAGATTATAATTTATTTTATCTATTAAATGCAAAAAAACAATGTTAACCTAAGAGTGAATTAAAGGGACTGATATACATGATATAGCTCAATTAGGAATTAGGAAGTTAAGACGAAAGTATACTCGTATATAAGGGTCCATATATGATATCATGGGCACTCTTTTTTTCAATTTTAAAACGTATCTACGCTCGTCTTTAACATTACGGTTAGATATGATTGGAAAATGCATCCAAATCGACCTTATCCATTTGAAATAGTTTAAAAATAAAACGAATAGAGATAGAAAGTAAATTCGTTGATTTTACATATCGCCCCTCTCAGGTCAGATCTCAGGTCAATATGTATTCAGACTATCGCAAATAGTTAAACAAATACGTTGCTATATCGCATCAATTGTCATGATTGGCGATTAGCAAACACCATTTATACTACAACTGTGTATTATAATTTAAGACAATCCCCGTGGCTTAAACCTCAGTAAAACATTGTTTGGTCTTCCATGGATTTTTGGTTCAACGATTCCTTATTATTTTTTCTATTAATATGTATTGTTATTACTTCAGAATGTACTCTTACATTAATAAATTTAAAATAAAGTCTCGAACAACCCAACCAGACCCCGAAACATTAACGATCACACATAAATCGACTACAGCCATTTTCCATTGTAATTTTTTATTTTAAAATTCAATGATGCCATTTTCTTGGCGTTCGCGTTATTGTTGGGGTTGAGAAGGAAAATGGATAGATGATGTTGGCGCTTATTATTCATTGTTCTCGAGGGGTGGATTGAGAGCTTTTCCTGGCGTGATTCGACTCATTTTTAAATAACAAAACAAGTAGCTCCTTTCAAGAAAAACATTGGAACAACCTTTTTAGAAAAATAGCGGTTAATTCAAAGAAGGGATGTTTAATATTCGGTTCACGTGACCCTTCTAAAAAATATCTCGCTGCGAATAATTTCTGTAACAATTGCCTGATTTCATTAAGATTTTGTTGGCGTAAATCTGTTCATTTGAATGTAATAAATCAAGCTTTTAACTATCTAATATGATTCAAATGTATTACGTTGAGTAGATACAAGAATCCTTCACGCTTTGTATATTTGTAATCGGTAGGTCGACGCTTATTAAACGTTACAATGCTTGTTCTAGATAAAAGAAGAGATATGCACAATCACATCAAAAGGTCTAATGAAGCCAACCATATTTTAATCCAAACATTCAATTCAAATCAAAAGTGAATCGATCGGCCACGGTTACAATCAAACGCGGCGATGGAACAAAAAACTAATTGACAACCATCAACACTGTTGTAACAAAAAACAATATTTTCTATCATTGTCATTAATAATGGTTAGAAAAAAGTCATTCACACCTTTGGTGCGCGCTAACATGACAAATGCGGCGAGCGGCGTCGGCGCACAAAGGCGGGCGGGCGCGGACTCCGCGGGGCGCCGCGGGCACTCGCTCGCCTAAATATTAATTATCTACAACACAACACCTTTTAGGAGATTATCGCACTCCGTACGCTATAATGCAACTATCTCAGATCGAGATAGCGCGCCCGACTTGTACTTCGAACTCGACCCGACCCGCGACAACCCGATGACATGGCGTACGAGTAGAGTGGCTTCAAAGAAGTGTTCTATTATGAGGTTTTTAAACAACGCAGACGGGTTTTGTATTACCTATAGTACTGCAAATTATCGTTTTTGTTTGCGTTTTTTATATGAATATGGCTGCGTAAACATGTACTACACATTAATCTTCTAAGCGGCAAGCTTTAATATGAACTTAATTTAATTTTGTCGTAGCCGCCGGCAATGCCGATTTTAGGGCGGAACATATGAGCAAACTGTATATAATAAAGTAATACACTTAATGTCCCTAGACACTGTCGAGCAGATTATTACACTGCCCTTAGGGCTTATTATATTCTAGTGAAGTCCATAAAATTGTTTATAATTAGTAGGATAATAATATAAAATTGCAGTATCTAATCAAGTCATCGGTTATAGAAATAACCATGGTAAAATGCTGGATGTATATTAAAATAAATTGGTATTTTAATGTACCTACTTAATAACTATGTTCATCCAAAGGAAAATAGATATACCTATGTAACTAACTAAATTTAAGTGATATCAAAGAGTTTTATTTTCCACAATTAAAGTTAAATCTATAAAATATGTTCATACATATTTGATACAATGTCAATTCAACTATTCGTCTAACCTAACCTAACTAAACCCAACTATTTTACAAACGCAAATTCAATTTAAATTTTGGTCAATCGGTGAATCAAATATATTCTTATACAAACAAACTCAAAAATCTTGTAGGCAAACAGTAGTTCCGACTGCCGATTTAACCACCGACTCGGACCATTCCTTAATGATTTATATGTGTAAGTAGAGAAAATCGCCGCTTAGTCTTCCTGTGTCAGAAGACCCATGCCACAGTCGCGGACACAATCAACGCCGACGGCGCAGGTCCTATCTAATAAATAACCTCCAACAAACAAATATTGTAATAACCAACCTCACGACAATTGCATGAAAATTATACGGTTTGTACTCTGTACACAAAACTGAGCCTTATTAATAAACACCTAATGCATGCTATCGCATTCAAACTGAGGAAAATCGGACAAAGGTCTCTCTAAATCCCGACGAAGTGATATATATTTATTGACGACAACGCATTCTCATTTTAACGTGAAACCCACAAGGACGCGTTTCCCTTGCAATTCGGTTTGACGTAAAATTTTATGAGAACATTAAAGTTAAGTGGGAAATCCGAAAAGGAGTGTTAAAACTCTGTTGAGCAGATGGCGGCGGCGCGGCGTTGATACAAACTCAATTATTTACACTCAATAAAAAGGACGTTTAAACGTGCATTAGAAAATAACTCTCTAAAACTGCGATGAGTACTTAAAACCAAAAGTGTTGACAATGTTTGACGTTTTAAAGAATTATAAGAAAATGCTGACAAATTTTCCTACATTCAATAATATATACGAACGATCATCTCGTAACCGTCATATGTATATAGAAGGTTATAAATGTTCTTTTGAGAAGTCACTATAAAGATATAATCTATAAGGTATAATCTTAAGGATTAACATAACTGAAATATGCAATTAGTTTTCACGCGAGCATGTCCTATATTGATAAAGCGTATAAGTACCTATATAGTTAGTAATTAAATAGGGTATTTGGACAAAAACAGCCGATATTCCTCCTACTATACTGATAACTCATTCTGTATCTATAGACAGGAATTGGACATATATATATATATACATAATTATAAACATAATTCTGGTTATGATCTAGTATGCCAAAATACTAATGAACAGGGATCCTTAGACATAGTATACTTGAATAAATGTACGCGAATCCCATTACAGATCGCAAGGCAAATTTAATTCCCACCCGCTTCTTTAGCGAAGTGTTTTTCAATTGTAAATTCATTAGAGCCGAGATACCCGTACCTGGGGATTTAATCCACCATGGTTAATCGGACAACTTTAACGGCGTCCTTGATTCAGTCACGGCAAATATAACAAGTGGGGTAATAAAAAAAACACAGGTAGACGCAAATATTTGTGAACAATTTGTAGAATTCACACTTAATAACAAGGTGGAGGCGTTTATGTTTTTCTCCATGTTCTGGACGGGCGGCGTCATCAAAGCAATCGTTAGGTCGATACACGAGCGAGGTGCCATGATGGCACCTATGATGCCACTAAAGCCGAACAAGCCTTATAAAAACTGAACAGTAAACGTTTCGCAGGCCTAATTTACGATACTTTGTCGGCAGATCGAAAAGGAAATGTGATTATCTGAACTAGAAAACTGACACTGTTATAAAAGTGTTGTTTTTAACAGCCAATGTTGGAAATTCACGAGTAGTAACTACAAGCGTTATTTGTGGAGCGGAAATTGATACTGTTGTCATAAATACTAATTATTAACCCCCGACGCAAAAAGGCGATGTTATATAAGTATATAAGTTTGACGTGACGGACACACAGACGTGTGTCCGTCTGCATCGTTACTCCTGAACGTTTGTATTATTAAAAAGTGTTACTTTAAGTATTATAAATAAATAAATACTATTATGATTAATTAACCTTCCGATAAGTATAATCTAGATCGATTGTAAATATTAAGATTATAGAGTACATGATGAGTGAAATTAACATAGAAAAGAGAAGTTAATAATTAAAATGAAAACTAATATATTCCCATAGGTTCAGTGCAGTCCAACCAG
>DWNJ01000474.1:0-15304 GCA_018250275.1 Udranomia eurus | reverse complement strand
TAAAATATATAATATTTTTAATAAGCTAAACCATAAAAAGATAAAAAAAAACTACTTTGTGTTCGCTTTAATTTCACGAAATTATACGAAAATGTGAATTCACTAAAATCCATTTTTGTTCCAAATCCTTTACTAAAGAGTATCAAAAGTAAATCTTGTTAAAAACAATTTAAGTTAACATTAGAGACAGATTTAATGATTCGGCCTGGATTCTAACGAGCAACCTCGGACCTAGAAGATTGGTGCTCTATTTACCTATGTAAACGTTTTTTAAGGTTATAATACTTCTGCGCATGAACGCGTAATAAATTATTTGTTTAGTTATGTATGTAATATTTGTATGTAGATGGTGTGTAGCGTATAGCGTCACAGCTTATCGCTGTGAATTAACGACATCAGACTGCAGATGATAACAATAAACTTCAAAGACGGTTCGCTTAGAACTGACATTGCTAGTTCGAATCCAATTCCGGGCTAAGTCAGTTCCTAATTTTTATACTTTAAACTTTTTCTATCGGAGACGGCTAAGTTTCAACTTTTTTCAATTACATAGTGAATGCAAAAATTTTTTTTTACTCGTTTTATTTCTGCAATCTGTCTAAATAACATTCAGCTGGATATTAAATATTTGTTTCAGGACGTGTTTGGAGCAGAATCCATTGAATTGCCCAAATATTATATTATTAATTCGTAGAATCTACGTTTCCATTAGGTCTTGAGGCGCTCGCCTTTTTAGTCGCTTCAAAGTTGAGCCAGGTTTCTGTTCCATAAAGTTCCTTGCCAGAGGCTTTGGATGGTTTTGCATACGCTTTTGGTAAGACTGAAATGGTATTCGGTTACTACATTCTTTATAGTTTTTATCTTTAGTTCTCGATGTAGGCGACCGTTGCTAATGTACCATGGAGCATTGGTAATCATACGTCATAAACTAATGCTTAAACAGCAAGCAGTTGGTAGCTAGTCTGACAGACAGTTGTACTAAACGGCTCTACTAATCAATCGCTTGTTTAAAACTATGCAAAATAGTGCCAATAATATCACAAACAGTAGAGAAAATTCTGACACGGCTACATCTTTTTCGTACTATTGTTTGATAACCCTCCTTCTTCACCTAAAATAAGGATATTTTATATTCCCAGCAGTTATCCGTATTTCATACATGCTCAGTATAAATATTTTTTAACTTTCAAACCAAACAGTAAGTAGGGACTAAAAAGGCAGAGACAAATTTCAAACAAAAATGTACTTATTTGTCAGTCATCCGCAAATCGGCGGGACAAATAAAAAAGACCAGCCTTTATACAACAATTACATTACTACGCGAAACCTCAAGCGTCAAATACCGAACTTATTCTTTACCAACTCGACTGTGCTGACGTCGAAGTATTCGCGAACTCAACTCGTTACACAATAAAGCGCAAATCGCTTTAGCCGCTGGATTTTGGTTGCATACTATTCGGTTCGAGCTGAACGTGTAAGCGGTGAAGCGTGAACGCTTTGCGCAGGACATGGGGTCCGTCGGTTTATTTTTTCCTTAATCCTAACCGGGATTAGGTTAAAGCCCTTTTGATTGGCAGCCGCCGTCAGAGGCACGTCTGGCGAGATTTCAGAGGTGCAATGCTCATGCCTCGGGAGATTTTAGCGATGCTTGCACGATCTTCATCGAGAAATACTTAAACCTTACTCTTAAACAGTACCTACTATTGTACTAAGAAAATGCCCAGAAAAAAATATCGTACTCATTATCATTATTTAATTTTTCTTTTCTCGGTGAGTAAATAACTTTTTCTGACTGTACTGTACAGTAGTATAGAAAAAAAATTACGTATCTGTTTATGGATTCTTTTCTTTTAATAACTTTTCTAAGATAAAAGTACTTAGACCTGAAGTTAAATGGATGAACTACCCATAGAATTGCAATTAGAGTACGGATTTATTATGGTTAATAGAATAGGAACACTTACTGAAATCGAATATACAAGTGTTGTTATTTCTTTTGACCAAGATGAAACTGTGGTATCTCTATTTTACCACAACCTTCAAATACAATTTTTGAACGTGGTAGAACCGTTCGACTTTGTTTTACGGTTCAACTCCGGACGGAGGCACCACCCTACACCTATGTCTGCCTTATAACAGCAGTGTTCTTGCTGCTGTGTTCTGGTTCGAAGGGTGTGGTCAGGGAGAGATACTTAATCGAGGCGTTCCAACTTAGCCTTAAACTTTGATCCTATCTTGGGTTGGTTACAGATGTGGGTGGCAGTGACCACTAACCATCAGGTGGACTGCATGCTTGTTTTCTCCTCTCCCAGTTATAAAAAAAAACCTTACTTACCTCGAATTTACGAGATGGAACTGAGCAATTACCGCGTAAGTCGAATTCGCGTAAGTCGGGGTATGACTTCGCATATGAATAAAAAGCGCTCAAACAATAGACGGGTTCGCGTAAGTCGGGGTAGCGTAACTCGGGAAATTACTGCACTGAACTTGGTAAGAAGAATCTTCAATTACATCCATCTTTCTCTAGGATAACGGGGTGATGACCTTGATCAGTGCAGGGTCCAGGTCGATTCGTCACGGGCCGGGTTCTCACGCATTGCTACCCGTGTTGGGGCTAAGCTGACGAGGATTATGGGAGACGCGACGGTTAGGGTTGTTGTAACGTACAATTTTATTGAAATACATTTTATCGTTTGGAGATTTTTATTTGTGAGGAATGTAGACAAAATCCAGACGGAAGACAGGTAGTTGGATTCGAAGCCCAATACAGAACTATTATTGTTTTTTTTTATATAATGATTACACACCACGGACTACAATTTTTGTCTGTGCCCTTGTTTAATTTAGCTTTTTATTATTGGTTCTATTAGTTATTTTAAACATATGTGCTCCATAACTTTGTTTTTTTTTACTTTACGGTAAAATTTAGTAGGTATTGAGTTTAGTATCTAGTTTTTTTTTTTATATCTTTCTACTGCTATTTCTGGTAAACTGAGGATCATCTCTGAAATAAAGTGTATATTGGCAGAGTTAAACGCCTCTAAAATATATTTTTTTATTTAATTATTTTTGTACACTTTTACATTTTGTAACACAGATTACGAGATTAGGTATAAAGGTCTAATCTATCTCCTGGTATTGTTTTTCATAATGGTATAATTTATAGTATAAAATTCGAACATGCATTTTTATTTTATTCGAACTTTTGATAGACAATTGAATATTGACATTTATTTTTGATCATCCCAATGTCTTCGTGACGTATCAGATAACAATATATTAACGATTCCTACCATTTAATATTATAATCTTGAGTAATACAAATCGTATTATTCTGCCATTGTAAAAATAAACTTTAATTCAATTAATTAATGCGGAGACAGCCCTGGCCCGGTTGTCAGTGGCAGACAGTGACAATTCATTCAGACTACCTGCGCGCGCGCTTAATCCGAGTGACATACGAGACATATCAAAGAACAATTATTTTGCACAGAACCGACTATTCATTACTAAGAAGTCTAATAATCGTGAACCATATAAGAGCATAGAATTGAAAAGTTCAAGTAAGATGTACAGAATCCAATAAGTCTTATAGACCTAAGGCCTAAAAACCTAGGTATCATTTATTTTATTTACTGACGATGTATTTTCAATATTTATGTGTTAACAGAAAATAACTTCTCATTAATACTATAACAGTAAATAATAATCCCAACATTACTCTAGAAGTAGCAATCCTACGCTAGTTAGAATGTTCCTTATTAGGAGCCTATTGGTATTATAGGAGTTATATTAAAATTATAATACCTATTGATATTATAGGAGTAATTAAACCAGACATTAGTAATGTGAAGATATGTTTTATAACCAAATTGGTGCTGGTGGGTAGATCCATACAAAAGCTGGAATAAATTCCATTGTGTTACTCTGGATCTGTAGAGCAACTAATTTAGTATTTTCTTAAACATATCTAAAATTTATATAATATATCAATTAAAAAGAAATAACATTGGACAACCATTTTATACGCTACGAAACTAGTCTCTCTACAGTTCCATAATCTTTGACACGTCTCACGTTGCCTGACACCATCGATTTGAAACATTTATTGGTATGTATTGATCTCTTAGTGGATTTATTATAGAAATCCTTACTCTATAAAACCTATACCACACGTCGACTAATTCTTTAGACTTTTTCTCACGCTTTATCCTTTATTATAGTTTATTGGATTATGTATTATAAGTTCTAGTTTTGTTGTAATATGTAGTAGTTATCTGATGACGGTCCTACTACAGATGCTGACTCGGAAGAGACTGTATAGCCAATCCGCTTCATCTGAGCATTCCTTTGTCTTCAGTAACCAAGCCCTTTGATCTACTCCTGTTCCATTTGGAGCTGCTTCTACATGCTTGTGCAGTCATCTAACATTAACTTCTAAGAATGACTACCTATGTCTTGCGCTGCAAATGCAAGTTATTTCGATACTTCAATTCTCCTGCTGCTGTGTTCTGGTTTTATGGTTGTGGTAAGGGAGACCAAGGCGTTCCAACATAGTCCCATAGTGAACCTAAGAAAAAAAATCGCATCTATCTTAGGTATACTCCAGATGTCCGTGGGCGGAACACACACAGGAACCACTTACCATCAGGTGAACGGCATCCTCGTTTGCTACCTCAATGTTGTAAAATTAAACAGCGTGCCTGTTTGCAACACAGTATTAGTGGCATTTCATTGTAACTTCTTCCAATATTAAACACAATTTACTGTAATGTCACAAAGCAGAGCGGAACTGAATGAACCGCGTTTTTACCGCCTTCGAACCGTACAATTGACACCAAATCCATGAATGGGACACCAAAATGCAAATAAGATGAGTTATCGTTATCAGATCATCAGGCGGTTTAAGGAGTATAAACACCGGAAGCACGAACAATACTCATCGTGCGACATTAGTGGCACAATCCAGCATCCACGAGATTATGGTGGTTCCCAAGCGAGAAAGGATGAATGTTTCGGAGCACACGCACTCGCTCTTTGAGACGCGGCGTCAAAACGCTACAAAATTCAAAGTGGCAAATTTTTATTAATCGGCACTTAGTGATATTTTAAATATTTATTAAACGACTATGAGTGACTACTACAACTACTATCAACCTTTCCATGTCCACTGCTGGACATAGGGCTCCCCTATCCTTCGCCACTCCGACCGGGCATGTGCCTTCTGAATCCCACTGACTCCGTTAGTGACAACTATGAGTGGCTATGAGTCTTTAATAAAAACTAAGTTAAAATTGTGAAAAAATTAAACTACCGTTTTCTAGCCGCATGCTTCTAAAACAGCTTCTAAAATCAATTTTAGGAATAAACTTTTTAAATCTGTAATAATCATCACTAACCTAAAGCATAAATAAATATTTGTCTTATTGGTCATGAAGGTGAACTTTGGTGTATTGTATGTTCTAATTTGAATGTGAGATAGTTCCTAAATACTTGAATAATACTTTCCAACTAGTCTTCAAGAGTAACAAGTTATGACGTATTTGCAATGGTAAGAAAAGCTCTTAATTTCATGTAAGAAAGAAACCTATTAACATAATACAGTTAAAAGTAATTGCCGTACACGTAATGTTTTTGTAAAAAAAAACTAGCAAAGTTCAGCCGTTCAAACGCTGCGTTTTATAAACAGTGCGTATGAGAAGAAAGATGCCAATCTTAGGCAGGACGCATCAGCCCGAATGGCCCTTCGTCACATAATCGCGTTTTTGTATTTAAATTCTGACGATTTGAATACAATACGGCTACCGAGATCGAATATGACAATAATGGGATGGGCGCGACGCTTCTATTCAAAAATATCTCAATAGATTTCTAACTTTATCACCAGCGTGTAAGGTGCAAATTTGTTTCACAATCTAACAGATACTTGAGACGTTTTTGCCGTTTTTGATTAAGTGGACAATATATTTCACACCGCTGAAGATCTTGATTGTTTAAGTTTTATGACAGAATTGACCTAAACCAAAAAAACTAAACGAATGTAAGTATATTCTTAGGTATATACATTTTCAAAATGTGGACTCGCCTAAACCATGTGTCTACTTATGATTTGTAGGAGAATTCTGTCTATTTTTGATTTGTGAAGAACGATTTAGTTATGCGTAGCATTAAACAAGCCTTTGGATTCCAGATGTTTTGTTGCTTTTTTGCAATAAAATATTGTTACATAGAGTTTTGTATAACTGACCTGCTTATTTCTTCCAGCAGGCCTAGGAAGAGGAAAAATGCTAAAGAAAAGCAAATTTAGTCTGCACAAAATATATACTTATAGACATTTGTTGTTATAGATGTCTATTACACATAAATGTCGAATGCACGTTCGTTAAACAATGAATTCGATTACTATGTGTGAGTGTGTTCAATGACCAGACTTAAGGGCAAATATACACGCAGTATTATTTAAAGCTCCTATTAGGGTATTCTTAGATAAAATATGTTTAGTTTTTCTTCTTCTGCTATAAACTAGAAAAAGGACGAGGGCACGTTAAGCAGTCGGTTCCGGTTGTTTTCGACAGATGGCAGTCGTTAAACCTCGTCGGAGTCCGTTTGTGGGTTTTAAAACATTCGAAATACTGGTTGACCAATCACCAGGTCTTCCGCCAACACGCATTGGAGCAGCGTGGCGGAGTATGCTCCGGGCCTTCCCCAGTTGTGGGAACAGACCTGTGCCCAGCTGTAGGATATAAAAGGGTCACGTGGATTTAATACAATTGTGGGTACTAGACGACAAATGGATGCCCCAATTGTCGTCTAGTACCTACTTGTATTACAACTTCATGCCCTTTGGTACGGACGTAAATAAAATAAAGCAAGTAATAAATATTTTATGAAAACGGTTACTTTCTTATTCATTGCAATTCAATTGCGTATTAATCTATGCATACAATATTATAAGTAAATAAAAAATTAACTCCGAAGCCGTATTACATGGAAAACAGTCGAACATTATCCCACAAAGGAGTCCGAAGGTTTTATATAGAGAACAATCGAGCTTATCGGTCAACCGCAAAAAACCTAATATGCCCTCGATGCTATCAACATAAGCACCCAGTGGAGGCTACCAAATAACAATGTCATTCACCCCGCATACATAAAAAGTAATAACAAAAACTATCGAAATGAGCTTAAAACACGACCTCACATGAATCGAGGGTGGTTTCCCGAAAACCGCAGGGTTTCGAGAAAAAAATCGATTTGAATACAGTAGCCCAGGTGCTGGCGGACACTTTTTTGTACTCTTTACTTTTAAACTAAAGGTGTCACAGATCTTTATCGGGCGGGGGGATTTAACGATGTCGTAAGGCGCTGCTGTCAAGTTATTTTTTACGTTTTCTTCGTCAGGCACGTCACGTCGAATTAGGTAAATCCTTTTAGCTTAGTGCCTGATCCGTGTGGGTGTGCACGAATGTGCTGCGTGGCGACTCTTGTTCATTTTTATTTATCTCACAAACAAAGTGAATTGTGGTTTGCATTAACAATTTTATGTCCATTCGTAATCGTTATTCTTTGGCGTTTTTTATTGATCTACAAATGATCAGGATACAGATAGGATGAGCTATAGATATATCTTTGAGTTAGGTTCTTGCAGATAACCAATTTCAGTCAGACAGTACAAAATAGGAAGTACAATTGTTAGCTTAATTGTTAAAATATAATCTAACTTATCATATGAAAATAAATTAATAGTTTAAAAAGCTAAAAACACGCTTCTCAGTCCCATTATCAAATCGGATCAATGGTACGGTAATAATCATATGTCCTCGTTATCAGGAGGAATGGACATTATTGAGTATGTTAAGACGAAGTAGTAGTAACCTTGGACTGTACTTCCAAGGTTTCATCAGCCACCTTTTAATTCCATCATCAGACCAGCGCGATAGTACCATAATATTGTATTGTCATCTAATCTACATAAAATTGCCAAGTTTCATGATGATACAAGAACTATTGGTGGATTTTATTACATAGTTACAGGTCGACCTAATAAAAGCGTGTTTATAAAACAGTATTAAATACCAAGTAGGTATAGTTACATTCTGAACATATACACAAAGTTTGAACATATATTATACCAAACATTCGTAAACCGAAATGTATAAAACAAGACCGAATGAAAATGTATAAAATAATACGATGTTTTATCCACTATTTGCCATACATATTTAAACTAGCCCCGCGATAAAATAACTAAATGCAAACAATAAAACGAAGCCGGGGAAGCTGTGACAAACATTTGTCAATGTAAACAAGCAATTAAGCCATGGAGTGGATGAACCCTACCAAGTGTCTTTACAAAGGAACCATTTAATTCGCCCTCGGTCCCGGCGGTGACAAATTGTATCATATGATGAAAAAAATCGATTAAGGAATCATTTAAAATGATGTCGCAGCCCGAGGCTCGGGAAATTGATGTGGAAATTCAATTTCAGACTACGTAGAGCTAAAAATATATTTAAGTCCTAACAATTTTCTGTACTGTTGGAAAAATAATCGCGTCTTATGAATCGGTAGTTCTTTAGTTAATAAAGTGAGTGTGATATCATAATCTGAATATACTTCGAAATTATCTAAAACCGAGGTCGTCGAGGAGGAGGAGGAGGAGGAGGAGGAGGACAAGAAATTGTTGATATATAAGAAGAATATTATCAAGCGTCAGATTTGTACTTGAGGTTTGTTGATGAATCTTGAAATTAAATGTGTAATACAAATTAACACATTTTATGTCTCGCCTAACATAATTACGTGTAGTGCCAAGTCTCCTTAATTATTAGCACTATGTTGTAAATAACCAATCTGTAAAAAGGCAAAATAGATACAAACGTGTAAATTATATTTCACAACTTATATGTTTCTTATTTTAACCGAAAAATTACGAATAATCCACGTTAAACAAATCCGACACAACAAATGTGGCCAAACATTCGTCATCAACTAATACTCGGAGAGACAACTACGCCTAACCATCGCGACCCTAATCTCGGCAAATCTAATCGTTCATCATCCGCGCATCTGCGCTAGTAAAGCGAACGTTTATAAAGTCGCCAGTGTCGACCAACACAACAGTTGGTGCCAAATAGGGATGGGTAGAGCTGCCACCCGTTCCTATTCTGTCGGGACAGTCCCCATTTCGATATTGTCCCGCGTCCCGGTCAATCGATAACCTTTGTCCGGATTTTTGATAACATGTGACAGTCGCATAAGATATGCATAGTAAAGTAATTCATTACATTTATTTTATTTTAATGCTTAATAAATGTAATACACATTACATTACATAACACTTTAAAAAAGTTCTACATACTTTCTGATGACCTAAATTGGGACTTATTGTCCCGGTTTCTCCCACACAAAAGTTGGCAACCCTAGGTATATGTTATACATACAGGATTTTCAAATAGGGATGGGATATGTACAGAAGATAACCATAACACTTCTTTAATGTCTTGTTTAATGAAGGGAGGTTTTTTTTGATAGTTGCAAGCTTTATCCTTCATCTTGTTTACATCGATGTTTTGAAAACAAATAGTTTCGAAACTAAATTCTGTGTCTACCTTTAAGATTTTGTTTTTGTGAAATGTATATATTGATACCTTGGTTATTTTTTCCACATTTACAGTTTTCTGACCGGGTTTAAATTTTAGTTATAATAAATAAACTTACTTATACATACTCGTACTTATAGATACACAACACTAAACGTATAAACTAAACATATGTAACTCTAAACGCACCGATCTAATCTGTGTCAACACATAGATTTGTAAGTCAAACATTATCAGTGTATCATTACATTAGATTATATCAAGTTTAGATTTATATGTATAAATATTATTATATTTATAACTCCAAAAGAGTTATCCCATAAAGCGGTAAAGTTTTCCAATTATAAACGGCCCAAAATTTCCTTCAAATGTTCCACTGATAAATAACACAATCATTTTTCGTTCCAACAATACCAGCGTCTTCCAATTTCAAATTGATTTACCGCCAACAATGAATCTCAGTGTTGTCATGTCAAAATAGAATAAAAAATGTTTGCTAATGTCCCCAACCCTTCGTTACTAAAGGACCAGCCCCGCCAAATTGTTGGTGTTAAAAAGACACCCTATTGTGCCATTGTATGGCTTTTTAACCCTAAACTAAAAAGGCTACGATTGTAAACGTGAAGCCCAAATTGTATTTTTGTGACAATGCAAAGATTTGTTATAGGTAGATTGGTTGTGTACAAAAATATGGATTTCGAATATTCACTTGATGGGCTTTTTAAAGATCTCAAGTTTTAAAGTTTTAAAGTTCGGGCTCAATTTCAACCAAATATTATGACCTAAGGAGCCTAAGTTCTTATGTATTTTACCTACTTTCAATTCGAATAAAGCATTCACTTATGCTTCCTACTGTAAACAGCTAAAGAGAGAATAAATACCACTCGGCATTAAACCTGAAAATCAGAACACAATTGTTTTCTTGGAACATACCTCGTATACCTGTAAACCTTGGTCCAGTTGTAATCGTGAAAAGAGATCCGTGCCTAGCAGGGGGACATGAAAAAAATTGCAGTCATGACTTTATTAAAATAAAACTCGTAGTCTTATTAAATTCAGTTTTTATTACATTCACGACTTAACTCAATATATTTTGATGCGAGCTTTTCTTCATCTAATTTTTGCGAATTCGCTCCTAAGCTACAGCCCAGAGAGCGGAAATTGCGAAAAAATCGTATTATGTTATGCGCCCTTCGTAGCGCCAGTCTCGGATTGAAATGAAAATTTTCAATATTATATTTTCTAAACTAAAAAGTTCGCATTCAAAAAGTATATGAGAAAATGTTTAGCGATAGTAATTTAGTGTGCGTTTTCGTACGTACTTTAATACATTCTATTAACTTTCTTATTTTTAAACATATACCATTTAATATCTAATATTAATTAGACAATCGTTGGAGGAGATCAGATTCCCATTAACAATTTAATAGCCATTATACTTGTAAACGAATTGATAAAATAAACAACAATATTTTTAGGTATCTATTACAAAATGCAAAATGCATTCAAAAAAACTACGAGAGGTCCTGCTCTATGGATACTCGCAATTATTCCGCAATATTGAGTACCAAAGCAACCGTTGTAAACAAAAGGACTGCATTTCACCGCAAGGCCCGTAAGAGGTCCACAAGGGTCCGAATTAATTGATAGAAGCCATTCGTGTGGACCAGATCTGTGTGGACCCGGTACCAGTTGCGTGGTCGCATAATCCGTAATACAAAACATATCAGTATCGCAACAGTTGTTCTCTGTGTTCGCGCATATAACCGCCCTCAAGGGTGTGCTCAGATGGGCCCGCCGTATGGCGTTCGCGAGGGATGCGATTCGATTACGCTTATCAATTGCCGATTACGTCTAGCAAAATCCAATTTCTGGACGGTTTGTTGTCACTCACATTATTTAAAGTAAGTCGTATAGTCGTAATTAATCCTTCTTTAACCGGTTCTTTATTTTCTAAATGCAACGTTGTAGTATATCTAAACAAGCAACGATAAGAAAAAAAGGAATATGACATATTTATTTTTATGTAATTTTTCAAAGTATTTGGACTCTTGTATTTCTCGTTTTTGTACTTGATGGAAAGTGTACATTTTGTTCGCTCACTCAAAATAGTGTCGGCCTTCCGGCAGACCGTAGTGTGAAATCTATCCTCATACAGCTATCTTTACACACGTAAACCTACATAAGGTCATGTTTTTCTTATTCTTACACCCCAACTACCATTAGAGTCAAAGTTAAGTGGTCATTTTATGGTTAAAGTTTGCATCAAATGCGAACTATGCGTCGGACAAAATCGAAGGCAAGAGGCCAAGAGGACGCAGCCCTAAGAGACCAAGTGGCCCAACAAATGAGGATGTCAGTCAACACAGCCACGCACCACTGATCGCTCCAAATGGAAAGAAACCATAGGAATATTGCATAGGAGTCACGATCCTCAGCACTGAGGGAACGATTAGAGAAAGAGACGCATCAATGATGACGGTTCGTCGAAATACACAAACTCATATCAACCAGTATTACCCAGTACCTAAATAGGTAGCTTTCGAAACTCATCTTTACGCTTAAGGTCAAAGCTCAGCATGAACAAAAACTAGACAAACTAGTCGGTCTGCTTTGTGAATGAACTCTCATCGGATCATTAATCAATCAATCATTGATTATTTTTTGTCGATTGATTGACGCTTAGACAGAGGCAGCCAAATGAGTTTGAAGCGTATACATTTCAAGGTCTACGTGAGCACGTAGCAGTACTGCAGCTTGGTTTTAGGGTACCGTACTGCAGCTTGGTTTTAGGGTACCGTACCGCCCCTCCATATGCCATTCTTTTGATTACTTGATCTACTAAGATTTTAGAATCTTTAAACATCGAGTAACATCAGCTTACTTCAGGGGGTGGTTTGTCGCATACGCATGAATGTTTATTTAATTTTTTATTTATTATTATTTTTGTCTTTTTCCTCTGTCTGCCTCTGTCTGTGTCTGCATTATGTCGGTGAATAAATCTATTTTCTTTCTTTCTTTCTTCTTTCTTACTCGTACGTATCTGTATCTGCATCCATAGATTAGTGGTCACTGCCGCCTATGGGCATGCAACACTAGAGGAGTCGCCAATGCATCATGCCGTTTTTGAATAAAAGCTCTTTTTACGCTGCGTTTCAAGAACCCCAAGGCATGTATAGAATATTGTTTTTTTATAACTATTATAACAAACGAGCATGTAGTCCACTTGTAAGGTAAAAAACTTATTTTTCAACTTTATTACGACCTCCTTATATCTTCCGCGATTACCACAGTCACCATTACCTAAGTAATTGGTTATTTCTAGATAACATTCGCAAAATAACTTCAATAATTCCAAAATACTATGAAAATGTAAATCATTATCTTAGTCTGATTCAACTGTTTGTATGTTTTCCCAGTTTCACATAACAGCTGCGACCGCTTAAGCGCAGATTAATCCCATCAAAACACGAACTGGCTGCTGAAGCATTATTCAAATTTAAATGCCTCTTTTCCTGATTTACTCTGTCATAAAGACAATTCCGATATCCCCTTACAGCATCGCATTACAGCTTATCTGTGGATGTTGCAGGCGCCTGCACCCTTCGGACGTTATCGGGACACTGCCAGATTTCGTAACAATAACCTCCCCTATCCCCCTTTTTATCTCTGCACCAATCGGAGGGGATGTGCGTTCGAAATTCGAAACTAAAAATATTTTAACGCTTCCAACGATGAATGCGAAAAGAGAATAATTTATGTCATGCGTACTGTCAATTCAAAATTGTGAATGGACAGCCGAGCTAAGGCGTAGATATAATTGTCTATGACTATATTTACATAAGTTGGTAAGGGCCTGTTTTACGCGGGGACGCGTTTATTTTTGTACCCGATACCCTGAGAGCGATACCGGGTTGTGAGATGAGGCCACTCACAACGACCTTCCCAGAGTTCAGGACTTGGACGGTTCGAGCTCCCATACATACCGCCCCGACCCGAAAACCCACATTTAGTCTTACGACAGGCTGGAAATAATGTGACGCGACTCTTTGTAGTGAAATTACAGGGACCAAGTATCTACAATGTACAGATTTAGCTGAAATACTCCAACAGACTGTTTTAATTCAGGTTGGTTCTTTGTTTTTATAGTCCGAACACGTTTACTTGTCCTGCTTCCAGGAGTGTGTTATCAACCCAAAAAGAAGCTTACTTTCTCAGCACTCTCGCTCCATTACGTCTCCTCTTACTTACCACACTGCCCTCCTTTGAATATTCTGCTTACTTAGAACATACAAGACGACCCGTATAGTGCAAGTTTGTTAGTTTGCAAGTGTTTAAATTGCTATATTGTAAAGCCATTAATAAGTTATTTTTAACTTATTGATAAATTCTAAGCGCGCCAAGATTCGAATCATACAATACTTCTTGGTCCAAAATAAATCAGATAGGGACAAAGTTTATTATTATAGAAAAAGTACTGTCTTACACTTACTATTCGTTACAAGGTAATGTTACCGTTAAACTAAGCCGAGGGTGATACCCCACGTCATAAATTTCGGAAGCACATTAGAACACCGCCCATTAGCGGAGGAATTGCCCCAAAATGCTCGAAACATGTGTCCAACGGCGACCTGTCATCGGGGTTGCCAGAACAATGGCCACAATTGTTAGAATTATAATTTTTCTGTTGTTCGCAACACGACGACAGACGCGCGCAGCGGGGCGCCGCCACGCCTCTCCCTGTGCCCGATTTGTTTTGTACACGATTCATTTGTAGATAATCTGTGGATCCAGAGAGTCACTTTACAGCTATGTAAAATACCTATTCGTACGACGACTCCCTGAGGCAAGTTGCTGTTAAAATTTTATAGAGTTAAAGACTGTTGTTATGTTTGAAGATGTTAAAAGAATTAAAGTTAGTAATTCAACATATTTACTTGAACCAAAAAATAAAGTCAAAGACGTCCTAAACATCGAATATATCCAAGGGTTTCTAAAAAGAAATAATAAGTTGGACCAGATATTAAGTTAACTTAAAATAAACGTTAGGCCACTGCCTTACAAATAAATAACTTTCTTCTAAACCAAAATTGCTCCCAAATACACCTACTTATTTAAACCTTACCATTCTTTTAAAGTACAACGATGCTATCAACCGACAAATTACTTTGAATTCACGATAAAAGATTTTGGCGATTCTCGACACTGGCACATCTGCGTTTGTACCCTACCTACATACTCTATGAAACCCGTGGTCTAAATAGGCGTAGAATGCACACCGCACAGAGGGTCCGTCAAGAGGCATGTTTTGTGCAATAATTAGGCCTCTTACAATAATTGTAGCACAAACGGTAATCCTCAATCATCGTAATGGCAGTGCGGTAACTGCGAATGCCCTGGAAAAGGTTAAAAAGGGTAGTGTGACACAGCTTATTACATTAATAGCGAATGGGGTGTAGCAGGGTATTAGCGTCTATCCAATACTAGCCGGCTTACATTTAGTAAGCAGTGGATAAGTTAGATACGTTGATAACCTGCAAACTCTCTCCAGTGGCTCCAGGTAGCTGTGCAGCGGCCACACCACGGAAAACCACGTCTGACTCTTCGGTGGAAGACTTATCACGGATTCCTCCAGTGAAGTGCATGAAGCCTATTTTGGTGAGTAAGGCAACTCATCGCAGATATGCGAAAAGTCACATCTT